>ML287958.1:0-21384 GCA_005239495.1 Nicotiana undulata
GGTCCAACTGGGACTGCCGGAACTGAGACCTCCTCGTCGGACTCGACCTGAGGGTCCTCCACTACGGCTGCTGCTATAGGCTGAGCCCTGCCCCGACCTCGGCCTCTAGTACGGCCTCGTCCTCGACCCCTCGTAGGAGCTGTAGCAGGAGTGTCGGGCTGCTGAGCGGAACCAAGGGAAGCACACGTCCTCGCCATCTGCAAGAGAATAGAATAGAGACTCGATTAGTATACCAAAATATACTACACACGACAAAGTATGAAAAGAACAGGAGTATCCTAACTTAGCATCCTCTGGGGGATAAATACAGACGTCTCCGTACCGATCCCTCAGACTCTACCAAGGTTGTCCGTGAGTTGTGAGACCTAAGNTACTGAACATTTCGCGAATTCATTAATATCCAACCTTATAAAAAGAAACATCACACACTAGTAACTCTCAAAACTTTACTGAACATTCCAAATCACTTCAATTGTTTCACAACAGAAAACCAATAATATTATCTTAGAAAACTCAAAATGAAATGATAAGACATCTACAACGAACAATCCCAAAACCGGGGTGTCCTAAACCCACGCACTAGCTACTGGAATACTAAATACAAGTCTGGAAATAAAAATACAACACTGTCTTGAAAATAAGGAGGAAGACAATGAATCAGTAAAGGAAAGAAGCCTCGGGATCAACGAACGCCAGTGTATACCTCGAAGCTCTGACGTGGACTGAAGGTATCTCCCTCAGAACGCTCCACGGGGTCCGGTAGCAGGGTCTGCACAACACAAGGAAGTGCAGTGTAGTATCAGTACAACCGACCCCATGTACTGAGTAAGTGCCAAGCCTAACCTCGGCCGAAGTAGTGACGAGGCTAGACTTGACATTAACGATAACCTGTCCTATTCTACAGCAGGTAACTGGAAATAACACAAGGTAGGAGATAAACCGGCAAGTAGGGGATACAGAAGCAGTAAAGGGGGACAAGTGGAATAAAACAGTCACATCTACAGATAGAAGTAATCCAGAGAAACAATCCAACATAATTGACAACGAAACAATATAAATGTCGGAAAAGTAAACAATGGCACGGCATCACCCTTCGTGCTTTTACTCTCTTCCTCACAATGCAATGTAATCAAATATCATGGCACGGCATCACCCTTCGTGCTTTTACTCTCTTCCTCACAATGCAATGTACAATGAATCATGGCACGGCATTTACCTTCGTGCGTATAATCAATAAAATCATGGCACGGTATTTACCTTCGTGCTTATAATCAATAAAATCATGGCACGGCATCACCCTTCGGGCTTTACAATCTTCCTCACTATGCAATGAAATCAAGTGTCAATCACCCTTCGTGCTTTACACTCTTCCTCACCAAAACAATAACAGATAAATGGCAAGGAGTACAGCATAGTGGAATTTAACAATTCCGAATACCCGGCAAGGGGAAAACATCGAGTAGTAACTCAAGAATGCCCGACAAGGGTCTCAGCTATAACCAATTACCTCAATCACGTACTCTACACTTGCATTACCATTCGTATCAACACTTATCAAACTCAATGGCCAATACTTTCAACCAAGGATAAATTACAAAGTAAAGACAATCTCATAATATACTAAACGTGGAAGGAATACTGCAATTTCTATCAAAACAGACTCACGGACATGCTTGACACACATTGCATAGGTACTCGTCACCTCACATATACAATGGACATGATATTCACTTAGCACATAGCAAATAACACCTAGTACCTCACCAAAGTTAGGCAAGACACTTACCTCGGGTCCAAAAATAGAGCGATCAACCCTCTAACACCGCCTTTCCTTTATAATCCGGCTCCGAAACGGTATTATCTAGACATATTTAACTCAAGTATATCAATAATGACTCAATAAATCAAACCCATAGTCTAATTATCCATTTCTAATCATTCTTCCTAAAATTCCAAAATTTGACCCCGGGCCCACGTGGTCGAAACTCGAGGTTCGGACCAAAACCCGATCACCCATATCCCCACGATTAAGAATATACAATTTGTTTTAAGATTCGACCCCAAATTGGGGTTGAATCACCCAAAAATCCCAAAAACCTAATACTACCCAAAAACCCCACTTTCCTAATTGATTTCATGAGTTTAGGCCTAGTTTTCTAGTGATTAATGATGTTAATTGGACGAAAACAAGGTTACGAAGCTTACCCGAGTAGCAAGGGAGGAAAAATGGACTCAAGGCTCGCTAATGGAGGTTGGGGATGGAGGAAGGGCTGAACTTTTAATAATACCCGTGCAAGTGTTCTGTTTTGGACTTGGAATTAGAATTAACTGGGCGATTTTCGCACATGCGGAAAACTAATCGCACCTGCGGGTCCGCAGGTGGGGAAAAATGGTCGCACCTGCGGTCTTGGGCCAGCCCAGATGGGGCCGCTCCTGCGGAAAAGTATCCGCTCTTGCGGAGGCCGCTCCTGCGGGGATTTAGTCGCCCCTGCGGGAAATCCCGCGCTTGCGAGGGCCTGGACAGCGCCTGCGGTCTCGCGCCTGCGGGATGAGTCCCGCGCCTGCGGACTCTGGGCAACAGGCTATGGGTCGCTCCTGCGAGGCTGGGACCGCAAGGGCGGTCCCGCACCTACGGCTGGGCAACCGCACCTGTGGCCACACCAGCTGTTGTGCACCAACAGTGGTTTTTGTTGGTTTTTGGCCTCGCGCGGGGTCCGGGAGGCACCTGGGCCCACCCGAGCCCCCGTCCAAATATACCAACAAGTCCTAAATCATTTAGCGGACTCGCTCGAACTTTCGGAACACGAAAAATAACAGCGGAACTCGAAGCCAAACCCCAAAACTTATTTAATCAAATCTTAAGAACTTAAAATCCTAGAATTCATTTCAATACATCGAGCCGGCCTAACCTGCTCGGAATGACTTCGAACTTTGCAGATAAGTTATACATGACATCACGGAACTATTCCCGGTCTCGAAATCTTATTCGGACCTCGGGAACATAACATCACTTTCCAAGTCGCATTTCAAATTCTTTAAAACCTCAAAACCTCATTTTGATCCGAAACCACTCAATTCATGCCCGTTTTCCACCAAATTTTACAAATAAGACAATTAATATATAATAAACCTGTTCCGGGCTCCGGAACCANTCCGAGTCTGTTTACCCGAAATGTTGACCAAAGTCAACTATATTCATTTATTAATTATCAAAACTCATTTTTATCAAATTTTCACATAATAGCTTCCCGACTACACGCCCGGACTGCGCACCTATATCGAGGTGAGATTAACGGAGGCTCTCGAAGCCTCGGAACACAGATACAACTTAAATTACATAAGATGACCTTTTGGGTCATCACAGTAATTTATATCCAATTTAAGTTAAATACATAGATTTTGGAATTTATTTATTTGTTTTCAGAGTCGCCACCCGGATTTTTTTCGGTGTTCCGGGACACCATTTATTTATTAAAATCCCAAACCGAGGAAAATTTGACTCTATTTAAAATGTCTGCGAACCAGAAATCTGGGTAAGAAATTCTGTTAATCCGAGAGATTGTGTTAGGCATTCCCGAATTCTGTGGTTTTAGCACAGTCGTTTAATGATTAAACTTGGCCTAAATTGTTTAATTCCTGGTTTAATACTTATGTGCATTTTATCCTTTTACCTCTTTTATTATTCAATGTATTTAAATAATTATCTTAAGGCGTGTTACGTATGCGTACACCCGTTTGCATTAGGCGTATCAAAAATGATGTCACGCATCACGATACTTGATTCTTTTAAGGAAATAGTCAAGGTTGCGCAAGCGCGTATTTTTGTTTTGATTGTAAAAAGAAATCGAAATCACGTCACGCGAACATGTACGTAATTACGATGAAAATTTCAAAAATCCGCTCCTAAAGGCATTTCTTCGAGTGCTCATTTTAACCTTTATTTGTGTCACGTAAACATGTACACAATTTTAAGAAAAGAGTATTTGGTATTTGAAAAGCTATTTTTGTTCAAAGTTACACGAACGTATACTTTGATTGTTAATGTGTTTTCAAATTCTAAATGTATCAACTACCTAAGAAAAGGTTGTCTTCCTAAATAATATGTAAGACCAACTTAAGAGTCCAGGAGGTGTTAGGGCTATAATATTTAGGATTGTTCCAGGTCTTTTAAACTAGTTCGTTAGTCTAAAAATCAAGATTTTTGGGCTATTGAAGTCTGATTGATTCTTAAGACAATGAACTCAAAGGTTTCCTCCAGTATACCAACTTTTAGTGCGCATGTTCAAGTTAGATAATAATTTAAAAAGGATTTGTTTTAGCCGTTCAAATAACAAGCACTGTCATTTATTAAATAAAAATTCATAATAAATGATCTAACAAAGTAGTACAATATGTATATACACACATCGTTACAACTAATCTAGCTCAACCAATCACGGTACTGAGCTGAATTAGCAACAGATTAATAGATCTAAATCAAAAGTATTTTTTTTGGTTGTTCTGCCCAATTTAGCATTTTGCGTAAAGTCTAATCATTAGACATTAGAATAAACCCAAAGTAGTAGATATCAGGAAGAAAAAGAAACCCGCTCATCAAATGACTCTAAAAATACACCCATATTTAAGCTACTTGCTATGAAAATCTTCACTTAATAATTACTTCCAGTATTCGACAAGTCCATAATTTCAGCACGAAAAGTTTCCAATGGATTTTCATTTACAGTACCCAATTCCCAAACATAAACAAAATACAACCGAGCTTAGAATCGTCAAGCAACCCAGTCAATTCATACAATGAACTTGTTCATGTCACACAAAGGACTACGAAAAAGTCAATGTTTCATTGTAAATCAGAAAACAGATACATAAATAAGAAGGGTACCTATTTGCTTATAGGTGTATTGGAATCGACCAAGTCGAGGCTAAGAAAACAACTCTATGCAGAAAATTTCTCCGGAATCAACGGACCTCCGGACTCGCCGAAAAATCTCAAACGAATCTGAAGTGTCAAAATCACGGACCAGATCTCTACTGAGATGTCTCGACAGAAACCTCACCGGATTCTGACCGGAATTTGAATAAAAAATGAATCAGGCGACCAGAACCTTTATCTACATCCTCGAACTCGGAAACGGACAATCGAAATCAACTCCATCTCCGCGATCCATAGAAATCTAAATCTTAAACCATTTTTTTATTGAGAAGAAATAAATTTTTTTATTTAGTTTTTGACAATTTTTATACAAGAAAATTAAAACCAAAAATCAGAAAAGATCCTCTATTTTGTCCAAAACCCCTTTTGTCCGTTTTCACTCTGTTTTTCCGATTGTCCCCTCTCGCTTCTCGCTATCTATGTGTGTGGGGGGGTATTTCCGGCAGGTCGTGATGAAGGGAAGAAGAAAGCAACGATGGTGTTGGAGTTCCGACGAGTTTCGGTGGAGGGATGATGCGGCTGAAGGTGAAGAAAGGGTGGTCCTTGGCGGCAGATTGGAAGGTGAAGAAGAAGGCGGCGACAGGGTGGGGTGGTTGACGGCGGTTGGTTTGTAGAGGAGGGGTCGACTGGTTTTTGGTAAAGGAGACGGGCTGCTGAAGGTTAGGGAAGGGGGGTGCGCCGATCTGCTTTTAGGTAAGGGAATTAGGTCTCCTTTAGGTCTTTTTAGGTATAATGTATATATAAAAGAGGGGAGGGATTTAGGGTATTTTAATGTGGGGTAATTTGGTTGGGCCTGTGATTTTGGACCCTGAAATTGAGTCAATATGAAATAAGAGACAAATTTATTCTTTCGAAAATGACACATTACTACTAATTGAATTTATTTTGCAAAAGACCTAATTAGTATTTTAACTAATTAATTAATGTTAATGTATATTTTTGTGACTTTTGTATATTAATCTATCAATTAAAGAGTAATTAATTTCTGAAATTCAAATTAAACCTAAGATGACATGAAATGAAAAATGTGATAATTTTTATGATTTTTCTATGATTTTAAAATATTAAACATGCATGAAATGCAACTAAATAAAGAAAAACTTCTAAAATTCATTAAAATTATTTTTGGTATATTTTTAGGAGTTATTTTCATGCGTGACAAAAATTAGGTGTTCACAACTGCCATCTTTGCTCGAGAACACGAAGAGTTTTCGGGCAAAGAAAAAGTGAGGCACATATCCTTGGGATCAAGCTTATGTGAGATCGCAAGCGAAGGATATTAGGTTTATCCCAAGCGCTTTATACTGATACTATTCTCACCAGGTTTAGCATGCAAGATTCCAAGAAAGGCTTTTTCCTTTTTAGACATGGAATCTCTTTGTCGAAATATCAGTCCCCAAAAACGACTGATGAGATAGAAAAGATGAAGGCGGTCCCTTATGCTTCTGTTGTAGGGAGTCTCATGTATGCTATGTGTTGGCCCGAGAAAGGAAATAGTTTTGAAGATTGACAAAGGAACTCCGAGATGAACCAGGTCCATCACATGTGACATAAACCAGCAGAGTCAATGGCACATGAGATGCACATGCAGGAGATAAATGTATTCTGATACAATTGAGATATCTTCCGATCGAAAAGATTGCAAAAACAAAATTGGAGAAGGGCTCCTTATTCAATAAGAACATAATCTAAGATAAGGAAGGATTTAGGAGTTGAGTTTGACTAGAACTCTTTCACCAAGGAAGAGTTGCATTAGGATTCTAGTTAATTCCTTATCTACTAACTCCTATAAATTGCAGATTGCTCTTATGATATGTAGACGCACAAAAGCAGAAATTTATCAAGAATTGAGAGCAAAATTCATGAAGAAATTTTGCAAGCAGTTCGAGCCAAATTGGAGAGTGCGAATATGGAGCTACAAATCAGCTAGAAGAACCAGTTCCATCGTTTGTGTATTGAGTCTAGTTGATTGTAGCAGGAGTTTTAACATTGTATCTTTTCAGCTTTCTTAGAAGCAATTGTAATAGGTACACATTGTTCAAGTTAGAGTTAACTTGAAGCTTGTAGAAATTAGCTAGAGGCTAGTTGNAAGAGATTTAGTGAAGAGTTTTAGAAAATCCTACTGAGGATTAGGTCGTGGTTTTTTCACCTTTTGAGCCAGGTGTTTGCCACGTAAAAATCTCTGTGTTTTTACTTTACTACTTTTATTATTCCGCACCAGTAGAAGTTGGAACACAAAGAAGAACCAGGTTCTTCTTGTGAGACAGCACACAAAAAATTGGGTACCATACATTTAACCTATATTCTTGTGTGGTATTGACGTCTAAAATATCAATTGGTATCATAACAGGTTATCCTTGAAGAGGCTAACACCTTAGGAAAAGATCAAGATGAGTGCACCACCTGGGAACTGGGAAGGGCAATCAACTGTTAGGCCTCCACTCTTCAATGGTCAGTATTACTCCTGGTGGAAGAATAGAATGAAAGATCACTTAATTGGAGAAGACTATGAACTATGAGACATAGTCACTGATGTTCCTTTAGACACCATGAAGAAGACGACTGAAGTAGTAGATGTGCCAAAGACTAGAGCTGACTGCACTGCTGGGGATTTGAGAAAGTGGGAGAAAAATGCTAAGGCCAAGAAGTGTCTTGTGTGTGGACTCGGTCCAGACGAGTATAGTAGAATTCAAAGCTGTACCACTGCCAAAGAAATTTGGGACACTTTGCAAGTGGCTCATGAAGGAACACCTCAAGTGAAGAGGTCAAGCGGAACTCTACTATATTCTCAATATGAGAATTTTACCATGAAGGAAGGAGAGACCATCCAAGATATGTATACAAGCTTCACTACACTGACCAATGAACTCAAGTCTCTTGAAAGGGTCATTCTTGAAGAAGACAAGGTTGAGAAAATCTGACAAGGGTCTTGCCAGTCTCTTGGGAAAGCAAAATTACAGCCATTCAGGAATCTAAGAACATTGCAACTCTTAAGCTGGATGAGCTGATTGGAAATCTCACTGCCTATGAACTTAGAAGGCAGACTATGAAGATGGATGGTCTCAAGAAGGAAAAGAGTTTGGCATTCAGAATCACTGAAGAACATGATCTGGAGGAGGATGAAATGACCATGATCACAAAGGACTTCAAGAAGTATCTAATGAGAGCAAAGGTTCCTTCAAGAAGTGGAAGTTACAACAAACCAAGGGTTCCTGAAAAACAAACCAATGAGGGGTGTTACAAATGTGGCAAGACTGATCACCACATCAAAAACTGTCCTCAATGGGAAATTGAATGGAAGAAGGAAAGAGCTGAACGAAGGAACATGAAGAAGGAACATGTTCAACCCAAGAAAAACAGAACATCAACAAAGGCAATGGTTGCTGCTTGGGGTGAAAGTTCAGATGAGGAGTCACATGATGAAGATGGAGATGAACAAACACTTATGGCAATTGGAGAATCCGATGAGGAATCTGAGGTAAGTATAATTCATCTCAAAGACAAGATTAAATTTTTGTCTAAAGAAACGCTATTTGAGTTATTCCTGGATTTCATTGATGAATGTGAGGATCTAAACAATGAAAAGAAACAACTGTCTAAGGAGTGTGTGATTTTGAAAGCTAAGTGCAAAAATCTGGAACTTAGGGCTAGTGAAAGTGATAGTAAAAATGCTGAGTTAAAGAACCAGGTTCATGAACTTGACACCACTGTCCTAGAGATAAGATCTGAAAATCTAAAACTGAAATTAGGAACAAGTAAAAACAAAGCTGATCACACACAACTCACATTAGAAGAAAACCTAGGAAAAATGAAAGACGAGTTGTACAAAAGAGATGATCACATAAGAGTCCTTAAGGAGGATCTTGGCAAGATCAAGCATGAACTAGATAGAACTACCAAATGGAACAGGTCCTCTGATGCCTTGACTTGGCTACAAGAACACTATATTAGCAATAGAAGAGGACTTGGCTTCGGGAATTCGCTGCCTAAGTGGGACCCAAAAAGCAAGTACCTCACTCTTCCTGAGAACAAAATTTGTACACATTGTGGTAAGACTGGTCACTTCAAAAGTGAATGCAATGCAAAAGAAAAGGCTAGTCAAAACAACACAAGATTTGTTCGAAGGAAAAATTGGTTACCTGCCTGGACTAAAAATAAATTGATTCATCCATTTTCTCATGGCAAGGGACCCAAACTAGTTTGGGTTCCTAAAACTAACCCCTGATTTTCTTTTGTAGATTCAAGTGAAAGGTAGTAGCCAAATATGGTACATGGATAGTGGCTACTTAAAACACATGACTGGCAATAAGGACTAGTTCCTTTCACTTGAGGACCTCAAAGGAGGAAATGTCTCCTTTGGAAATGGAAAAAAAAGGTGAAATCACTGGGGTTGGTAATGAAAAAGATAATGAAGAAATTAGGTTGGTCAGAAACTCAGTCCAAACTAAAGCAACACTGGAGGACGGAAGAGGTGATGGAACAGGTTCATCCATCCCGGGCAACATGACAGGGGGAATAGAACAAAATAATTCCCAAACTTCGTTTGAACCTGTACCTGAACCTGTTCCACAACAACAAAGCAATGAAGGAACATCAAGGAGTAACTAGTTGGTTGTGAAACCATGCAGATATCTTTACAAAAGCACTGAGTAGAGAGCATTTTGAAATGAACAAGTTACTATTAGGGATGATTAAGATCACCTGATTGAACCAATTTAGAATGTACATGAAAAAAAAGGAAGAAGAAAAAATGAAAAAAATTGGCTAGAAAATCAGAAATTTGTGTAAATAATCAGATTAACAATTGCTCAGTCTCATACTGTAAAAAGTATACTCTTATGCCATATTTTGATATGACTCACTGATCACTAATGAGATTTTTTCTATCTTTGAAAATTGAGGCTTGATCAAGAGGATTCTGAAATGATGAACCTGGTTCATCGTGCCGGTTCATCTGAAAGGCGAGGTATGTGTTCTACACTCTGCACACTTTTAAATACTAATAATTAAATCATGAGCAAAACTCTTCCCAAACTCAAAATCTTTTCAAAGCCTATCCATTTGACTTTGAACCAGTTCTGTTTCAACAAGAATCCTCACCAAATTAAAATACCTAGATTCTAGGGAAACCTTAACCATCTATTCAAAACAAAAAGTTAATTCAAGCCATCCCCTCCCTTTCATAACCATTCCCAAATTTCCGATGACTCTTTCAAGTCGGTGACTGACGGGGAAGAAACTTGGTATTCTGATTCTGAACAGGTAACTTCTGTACCAAAACCTTCTTCTGAGGTCATTTCTGAGGTCACTGAAAACTTAGAAAATAAGTTCATACTGGTTGGGTTTATGGTAGATGTGGAAATGCATGAGACAAGAAGGAGACGAGGTAAAAATAAAATTGAAAAAGAAAAAGAGAAAGAGGGAGTAAGGATTGAAGAGAGGGGAAAAGGGCAAGAATTTGTAAAAATGACTATTTGTGGAGCTGAACCAGAAAAGGAGGAAGAAAGTAGCAAGAACGCGGGGGGAAGTGAATCAGGAGAAGCCGCTGAAGGGTTAGTAAATTTAGGAAAGCACACAGATGAACCTGGTTCATCTACTGAGGAAACCTTGGTGGATCTGCTGAAAATGTTAGGTGATAATTACAATCCAAAGAAGAAAAGAACTTCTAAAGCTCAAACGTTTGGAACATCAAGAGAAAGTAAGAAAAGAAAAACTGCTCCTTCTGAGACTTATAATAATTCTCTTCCAAGAGGAACAACTACAAGGAGCAAGATAAAGCAAAGTGAGGACGAGTTGAAGAGAGCTTTAGAGAAGAGTAAGAAGAAAAGAGTGGAAAAAGGGAAGGTTGTTGAGCCTATTGAGGCTGTTGAAGTGAATAAGATGGACCTGGTCCATCAAAGTGAAAAAGTGGCAGAGGTAGAGGTTCAGACCCCTAAGCCCAAGAAAGCCAAGACTTCATCAAAGAAGTCTTCATATGTCTCTAAGTTTGCTGAACCATCCATATTGGCTAAATGAACCAGGTCTGCAGTTTTTCCAAGCCTTAATTTCTTAGCCATGCCTAGAACTTTCAGTGACCCAGATTCAGAATTTTTGTTTGTTGCTCATTTTTTAACTGTTTTGTTTTATTTGTGGATTGTGGTAGAATCGTATTCGCTCTATCAATGAAATCTGATGCTTTTTGCTCTAACTCAGTATCTCTAATTTTTGATAGTTGATTATTGATGATTAATCCATGATTGCATATGCAGTTGCCCAAATGGCCATTAGTAAGTGTTAAAAATCTGGGATTCACACAATTTATTTTGCAACTTTTTGATGATGCCAAAAGGGGGAAGATAGGTTGTGCTCTGAACATGTGATATTTATAACCTAATGAACTTGGTTCTCTATGATAAATGCTTAATAATCTTATATATGTCAATATTGGACTAAGCTGAAACAGGCCTGAAGCACAAAGTTTGTCATCATCAAAAACGGGGAATTTGTTGGCCCAAGAAAGGAAATAGTTTTGAAGATTGACAAAGGAACTCCGAGATGAACCAGGTCCATCACAGGTGACATAGACCAGCAGAGTCAAAGGCACATGAGATGCACATGCAGGAGATAAATTTATTCTGATACAATTGAGATATCTTCCGATCGAAAAGATTGCAAAAACGAAATTGGAGAAGGACTCCTTATTCAATAAGAACATAACCTAAGATAAGGAAGGATTTAGGAGTGGAGTTTGACTAGAACTCTTTCACCAAGGAAGAGTTGCATTAGGATTCTAGTTAATTCCTTATCTACTAACTCCTATAAATTGCAGATTGCTATTATGATATGTAGACGCACAAAAGCAGAAATTTATCAAGAATTGAGAGCAAAATTCGTGAAGAAATTTTGCAAGCAGTTCGAGCCAAATTGGAGAGTGCGAATCTAGAGCTACAGATCAGCTAGAAGAACTAGTTCCATAGTTTGTGTATTAAGTCTAGTTGATTGTAGTAGGAGTTTTAACATTGTATCTTTTCAGCTTTCTTAGAAGCAATTGTAATAGGTACACATTGTTCAAGTTAGAGTTAACTTGAAGCTTGTAGAATTAGCTAGAGGCTAGTTGATACAAAGGGATTAGAGTTAGTCCTAGGATTACAAAAGATTTTATTTTGTAAGTCCGTTTGGCTCAGAGATTTAGTGAAGAGTTTGAGCAAATCCTACTGAGGAGTAGGTCGTGGTTTTTTCACCTTTTGAGCCAGGTGTTTTCCACATAAAAATCTCTGTGTTTTTACTTTACTGCTTTTATTATTCTGCACCAGTAGAAGTTGGAACACAAAGAAGAACCAAGTTCTTCTTGTGAGACAACACTCGAAAAATTGGGTACCACGCATTTAACCTATATTCTTGTGTGGTATTGACATCTAAAATATCACTATGCTATCTACTAGATCTGATATCTGCTTTGCTGTTGGCATGGTTAGTAGATTTCAATCTAACCATGGAGGAGAACACTGGACTGCTGTTAAGCATATAATCAAGTACTTGAAAAGGATTAGGGATTATATGTTGGTGTATCACTCAAGTGATCTTGCACCCATTGGCTATACTGATTCAGATTTCCAGTCAGATAGAGATTCTTGAGAATCTACCTTAGGATATGTTTTTATCTTAGAAGGTGGAGCCATAAGTTGGAGGAGCATCAAGAAATCATGTGTTGCTGATTCCACCATGGAAGCCGAATATGTGGTTGCATTTGAGGTAGCTAAAAAGGTTGTTTGGCTTAAGAACTTTCTAAAAGAGCTTAATGTAGTTCCTTCGGTTCAAACACCGATTGTACTTTATTGTGACTCTAGTGGTGCAGTTGAAAACTCGAAGGAACCAAGAATCCATAAAAAGAGTAAGCATATTGAGCGTAAATATCACTTAATTCAGGACATAACTCACAGAGGTGATGCAAGAGTGTTGAAGATTGCGCCAGAGGACAATTTGGTAGACCCGTTTACAAAGAGCTTCACACAGAAGATTTTTGACAAGCATGTAGAAGGAATGGGTATTAGAGTAGTAGACGCATGGTTATGAGTCTAAGTGGGAGATTGTTGGGATATACTAAACCATGCGGTTTAGACATAGTATTTTGTTTTATTCTTTATGGAACAGTTGTTTTTTTAATTTATTCAATTCAACAAAGTACTATTTTAAATAGATCATTTGTTACATGTGTATCTATTTAGTTATGTAGTAAACAATTTAGTGTATGGAGTCTTAGACCATGCACAATAGATTAAATTGTCGTTTCTCATAATTAATAAGCTATGTTCACAATCAAAGATATTATTAGACAAAATATCTTGATGATTGTAGCACAAGATTATAGTATAATTTGTCTTGATTATGGGAGTGGCTTTACTCTGACTTCTTGTGCTAGTATACTTAGCGTATATTGAACGGACCAAGTAGAGAAAATATATTTTTGTACTGAATATATATAAAATATTTTCTCTAATTCATTAAATGAGCTTATACTCCTAATCTTGCTATAATTATTATGATTAACGTAATTTGTTTATTGTTTTGATTTATCAAAAGGTACGACTCTATTCAGAGTTAGTGTATGTGTCACGACAAGATTTACCCTCCAAAAGGTATGGTGACGGCACCTAGTGTAACGACCCGACCGGTGGTTTTGCTTTCTAGGACCCCGTTCTACTAAATAAGACTTCCTGTAGTTACTTTTATGATTTATGACCTGTGGGGACGGGTGGTCCGGGATTTGGAAGAGTTTGGAATGGTATAGGAACACTTAGTTCCTTAAGGTTGGCCTTTAAGGCCAAGTTTTACTTCGGTCAATGTTTTGAGTAAACGACCTCGAAATCGAGTTTCACCGGTTCCGGTAGCTTTGTATGATGATTTCGGACTTGGGCATGTGTCGGAACGGGTTTCGGATGATCCGAGAGCGTTTCGGCGCCCAATAGCGAAAATAGAGTTTCCTTAAGTTCAAATTGTGGTTTGGAACGTGTTTTTGTGTTATCGAGGTCCGAATAGAATTACGAGATCCGAAATAGTTCCGTTATGTCATTTATGACTTGCTTGCGAAATTTGGTGTCATTCAGAGTAGTATAGGTCGGTTCGGCGCATTGTTAGCGAATTCAAGAACTTAAAGTTCTTAAGTTTGATTCTAGGGGTTTTGAGGTGTGATTTGGAGTTTTAGCGTTGTTTTGAGTATTCCGAAGGCTCGAGCAAGTCCGTATTATGATTTGGGACTTGTTGGTATATTTGGACAAAGGCTCGGGTGGGCCCAGGTGCCATTCGGGTATCAAACGAGGCAAAAAACTAGCAACAATAGCTGCTGTTGCACCTGGTCTGGTGTGACCGCACATGCGGTTGCCCAGTCGCAGGTGCGAGACTGCTCCTGCGGCCATTGCTTCACAGGTGCGGCTCCAGGTGAGGCAGCCCAGTCGACGCGGGTGCGGACCAAAATCCGCAAAAGTGGAGCCGCTGGTGCGGACTCCGTTCCGCAGGTGCGAGCCCAGGCCCCTTGCCCCTCTTCTGCAGGTGCGTGTCTTTTCTTGCAGGCACGAGACCGCAGGTGCGGTCCTCGAGTCGCAGGTGCGGAAACCCTGTAGGCAGTGAGGTCTTTTAAAATACGGGAAAGAACCATTTTTCTTCATTTCCTTCCTCCATAGTCGACTGATCACGCCTCACCCACACTACTATATAAGTAGGAAGGCAAGGATCGCGTAGCTTTTACCCAAATGGTCGGGATCGAATCCACAGGGAGTCTATAATGGGAGTGAGTGTCTAAGTAATCTAGAAGGGTCGAGTGTTTCTAATTGCACTTCTAAACATTCGCTTGGTTTAAACTATGCTAAGTATATTCTATTGATTGTATGCTAATTAATGGCTATATTGTTTTTGGTGTTTTTTTTCTGATGATGATAAAGGCACTAGGGTCGTAACCTTTGCCTAGGTGGATACACAACGGATTTCAATTCTAAGGTAGGGATATTGATTTGGGATACAACTATAACCAATGCACGAACATACCCACTCTACACCTCTCGGTAGTTTGAGTGGCTTTGCCCTAATTACCTCTCTCGAGGCGTGTCAATTAATCAAGCAATTGAGGTTTAGGTAGGGTATTACTCTCTCGAGGCTTAACCCGTTAATTAGGGCTCAGGTAGGGTTTTATCATTTCTGGGATTAACCCAATTGATTGGGACTACCAATCTCCTGATAATGCCCTAATTTCCTATTAGGCTAATTTTCTAGACTCAAGTCCTCTTTCTCAAGAAGGACCCAAGTCATGGAAATTCTAATTAGTGTTTGCAACCACTAATTATGGCAATAAGAACCCTCAATTAGCCTAAATAGGCAACACCCATTAATTTCCCAACCTTAATTTCAAAAATCTATTATATACCCACACTAGGGTTGAGACACAACCCTAGCTAATGGGTCTAGATGCTCATAATCAAAGATAGAAACAATGATAGAGAAGAAAGAGAACCCACTAATTGATTCTCAACAAAGATATTCAAGATTCAATGTTAAAAATACAATAATAAAGGCAAAAAGATGAAAACCCAAAAGTATTCACGTGCTCTCTACTTTAGAAATTACAAGATGTCTAAAGAAATTATAAAATAAGCTATTTATAGTCTGCCAGAATTTCGGACAAAAATTCCCCTGCAGGTTCACCGCGGACCGCGAAAACACAACCGTGGTCCGCGAAAGGCAACTGGGTGCTCAACCATTGGGCTTCTGAAAATGCTCGATCGCGGACCGCGAAATATGGACCGCGACCGCGGTGAGCTATGGCTTGAATTCCATCTCTCTGAAGTTGTGAATCGCGGACCGCGAAATGAGGACCGCGGACCACAAAACAAGGACCGCGGTCCACGAAATGAAGACCGCAGCCGCGGTGAGCTGACCTAAGGAATCCACCTCTCTGAATCATGTCACCGCGGACCGCGAAACAAGGACCGCGGTCCACGAAATGAAGACCGCAGCCGCGGTGAGCTGACCTAAGGAATCCACCTCTCTGAATCATGTCACCGCGGACCGCGAAACAAGGACCGCGGCCGCGTTGGCTCTTTACTTGTTCAATTTTTTTTGTCCTTGGTGCTTGTGCCGGATTCACTCCTATTTTGAGCCTATTTTTGACTGAATGTTATCATTTCTGGTTCAATCCTGCATCAAGCACAACCTATAAGTTTTCGGGGCTACTTTGTATATAATTATAACCAAAACTTAGGTCTAGAAAAACGGAAAACAATGAAAAAATCCAAGTTATAAACTCCCCCAAACTTAAGCTCTTGCTTGTCCTCAAGCAAACAAAATAAGCCCCACCCCTATGGTCGCTTCCAAGAAAATCTGGCTGTCTTAATGGTGACCTCAATTAGCATCAATTAGGACTAACCATTGCCCTTAATGCACATGCATCATTGACAATGTTTGAACCTTTTAAAATCATAGTTTCAAGGGTTGTTCCAACTCATCAGTGAGACTCTAACTACCACCTCGGTAAGTGTTGATCCCAGACTCTTATTCCGCGACTTTCCCTAAGCACCTCACTTTTTAGAATAATAACGCTCAGAACGAGGAATATGGGAAATCGCTCATCTCTCATCAAAGAAAAAGTCCGAAGTCCGGTTCAAAGTACCATAGGCTTGCCCTTTGTGTAAATCACCACTAATATAGGCTTCACTTGACTTGAGATCATACAGGGATTTTGTGGAAACATGATGAAGTCTGTAGGTTAAGGGTATGAAGTATTTGGTCAAAGTGAGTTCTATCTTTCCTCAAGCACTTCATTTTTAACTGTTCTCACATTTTCTTGACCCTTTGAGTCATTTTATCTTTGTGCAGGGTTGGAGAGACACACTGTCACACCTTTTTGTCCATTCTAGCCACTTTTCTTCCTTTTATGCATTCCAACCTTTGGTCACACTTTTTCATCAATTCCCTGTATTTCTTTTCTTTTCTTTTTCATCAATTCACTTTTTGTTCATTCTTTTTCGTTGCCCCCTTTTCTTTTCTTTCTTTTGTGTCTTCTTTTTCACTTCATCACATCCCTCATTTCTCCCCCAAACTTATGCTTTTCGCCTAGCGCCAAGGAAAGATCGGGTGCCAAGAGAGGGTAAAAGAATGGTTGAAGGCTTGTAGCTTGGTTTTTGAAAGAAAGGGTTTAAAGCTCAAAAGGGTTGACTAGGGACTTTGTCTTTGGAAGGCCATGGACGCGTTTAAATGCGTTGTTCAAGCCAAGGAAGGCCTATAGTCACTTCTCAAGTCAAATTGCACCTAGAATTTTGCCTAGACAACACTCAGGGCAAGTTCTAGACTAGTGGCATGGGACTTGTCCCCAATGCTATGTATAAAAAAGAGTGCACAAAAAATATGGGAGTAAGATAGAGAGTAAAGAAGACTCCCTATTGGCCCTCGGCCTGCTGGTATCCATGCTGCTGTGGCTGAGATGGTATAGGATCTGCCTGTGCCTGGGACTGTGGTGGGGATGGGTCTGCTGGTGCCTGTGGTGGAGCTCTGGTGGTCTGGGCCTCCTGGCTATGGGCCTGTATCTTCTCGGAAACCTGACTATGTTTGGGAGGGTCTGCCAGCACAAGTCTAAAGCCCACAGTACGGGACAGGACGTTCCTCTTCTTCGTTGGCCTCCCCCTCTTCCTCCTGCACTGGCTGCTGTTCTGGATGCTGCTCTGTGGGGTCTTCTAGTAACATCTCCAGAGGTATCTGATCCCCCTTGAGCTTGTCCACCTCTTTCCTCAATTCATCCACCGACTCCTTTGAAGCACGAGTCTTCTGCAACTTCTTTGTTTCCTTTGCCAGCTTTGCTAATGCGGTCTCATGTTTTCCCACCGCCTCCAAGATCTTCTTCTAGTTCTCCAGAATCTCCTTTAGTGCGTCCTCAACAGACTGTGGTACCAGTGGTGGGGGAGGAGTAATTGGGGCTGCTACAGACGTAGTGATTGCAGACAACTTTGTAGTCGCTGACTGCATCCAGTTGTTGATGCTTGTCAATGTCTGATTGAGCCTGTGAGCAGTCATAGGATAGGCTCTGGTGGAGGGGATGTCTGGACCGGTGGAGGTAGAAGGACCTGGAGCCTCCTATGGAATAGCCGGTTGGGGGAGAGATGATTCCACCACCACCACTGGCTCTTCAGACTGGCCAGTAGAGGCAATAGACTTACCCTTGGACTTCGTCTTGGGGTTGTCATCATCCAGCAAATCATACCAAGAAAAAGGTGCTTTGGGCTTGATTTTTGTGTCAAAGCGCTTCTTGGTCACCCTTTGGTCTTCATAGTACATAGTTAGATAATGAGGAAAAGGGTAAGATGTATCACCTTGTCTGACGACCCGGCTGATGACCTCGGACATAACATTCCCCACATTGATGGGGTACCCAGCCATAATAGAAGCAACCAGCACAACGCGACTAAGGGGAAGTGTGGTTTCATGGTGTGAAGGATCCAGCCTGCAGCACACAAAAGTCTCCCACCCCTTAGCTTCAAAATTAAGGGTCTTCCTGGAAATGGTCTTTCCAGCAGGTAGCCAATCTGGAGTCTTCCCGGGCCTATCCAAGTGCATAGCCAACAAATTTCGAGATGCATCCTTTTCTGCAAGCTTCTCTCGGTATAAAGAGTCATCCACATCGTCCATCTCCAAATATTCATTAATAGATTGCCCATCAAACGACACTTTCAAATTTCGGACTTTGGATGCCTTTGAGTCCTTTTCAAGAAATAGCAAGTTGGTGTAGAACTCTTTCACAATATGCTCATTTGCATCCGGGAGGAACTCATTGAAGTAGAGCCAACCTTTCCGTTCCCAGAACTGCCGCTTCACCTCGGGGTTGTAGGATGACAACTCCTTGAGTGCGAATGTTCACTCCAATATGAGTGAACGTGTGGTCCACAACTCTCTGAACCTATGAAAAGCCGGCTCACTGACAAATCGGTCTTTCCAAACATCCGGGTTCCGAGTACGCTCGACCCCCTCAACCGCTGGTGCATCCCCATCATCCTCACTTGAGTGCTCCCCAGATAGGGAGGCTGTAGGAGAAGTAGAGTATGAATGGCCACTGGAGGCTGATTTAGCTGATTGAGATGGGGCTGGGGGAAAGGAGGCAGGGTCCAAAGGGGATGACTGCGATGAGGTCTCCTCCGATGGTGCATACTCACTTCCCGATGGTGAATCAAGGGAGTCTCTAGCATTAGTAGCCCGTCGGGATGATTGAGGAGGAATTATGACTTTGGAGGGTTGCCTAGGTTCCCCCGGGCCTCTCCCCCTTTGAGGATCTCCTCGACCAGTTTGTTTTCACCCACCGCCTCGTGATTGAACCATTGGCTGCAAAGTAAACACAGGTGAACATGGTTAGTATCAAAAACACTGTTGCACAAGCACTTACAGTTGAACTTAAGGATCAGATGCTCAGCTGAAAGGCCACCGGGGACCGCGGTGGGTAACCCCCGAAGGACTTAAGTCGCTGAACCTTCACACCGCGGACCGCGAAAAATCGATTGTGGTCCGCGAAGATCAGGTAAGGGCAGCATCACACAGGCACCGCGGTCCGTGAAACAAGGACCGCGGACCGCAAAAGTAGCAATTGCCTAGGGTTTTCAAACTTTTATCAATTTCATGCTCAAATGTTCATTTAGTTAATCTCTACATGTTTAATCAGTGTAATTGTATTACAAAGGGTCTAAAATGAACATTATGGACTATCCCTAACATTTTTAAAGCTTAAAGATGAAAAATTAAGAAAAAGAAGAGAAAACTCTATCAATTAATGAAGAAAATAAAGAAATGAAGAAGTTAATTAATCACAATTACTTACTAGATGATTGGATGATAATTTGAAAGAGTGCAATGCAGTTTAGATGATGTAAGATAAATACACAGTCCAAGGATGCTCTGATAAATTGAAGTGCGTAAAGTAAGAAATGAAACCCTAAATGCTTATTTATAGAGAAGAGTTGGGGACAACCCCTATTACCTACCGCGGACTGCGAAAAATCGACCGCGGTCAGTGACTTATGCTGGGCTCAGGCAAGGAGTCACCGCGGTCCACAAAAAATTGACCGTGACCGCGGTGAGGCATGTTCAGAGAGGCACCTTGCAGTAACCTGCCTTCGCGGACCGCGAAAAGATGATCGCGGCCGCGAAGCAAGGTTTCAGAGAGGCACTTTGCAGTACTTTGCCTTCGCGGACCGCGGAAAGATGACCGCCGCCGCGAAGCAAGGTTCAGAGACCTGTTTTTCTATACTTAGCCAAATTTCCTGTGTCAAAATCGTCCTACAACATCCAAAAACTAGTTAGTGCAAAAATGAATCCTATTCTACCAAGAAAAAAAAAAGAAAACAAAAATAAAGACACATGGGTTGCCTCCCATGAAGCGCTTGATTTAACGTCGCGGCATGACACACGTTACCAAGATCATTTCAAATGAAGAAGTGCCACCACGTGGCTTTCATCGACCTTGCCAAGATAGTGCTTGACCCGGTGACCATTTACTCTGAAGACTTCACCACTTTTTTTCTTGAGGTCAAGAGCCCCAAACGGAGTAACAAATACCACTTCAAAAGGTCCGCTCCATTTGGATTTGAGTTTTCTCGGGAATAACCTCAACCGAGAATTGAACAATAATACCAAATCTCCAACCTTGAACTCTTTTCCTTGAGCATATTTTTCATGTAGGTACTTCATTTTGTCCTTATACAAGGACGAACTGGAGTATGCATGGAATCTAAACTCATCTAACTCATTCAATTGCTCCACCCGAATATTTGCAGCTACATCCCATTCCAAATTCAACTTTTTCAAGGCTCACATAGAATTGTGCTCCAATTCCACCGGAAGGTGGCAAGCTTTTCCGAAGACCAAATGATACGGGGACATCCCAATTGGGGTCTTGTAAGTAGTTCGGTACGCCCAAAGAGCATCATCTAATTTCTTGGCCCAGTCGGTCCTATTGGCATTGATCGTTTTGGATAAAATGCTCTTTATTTCCCCGTTAGATACTTCAACTTGGACACTATCCTGAGGGTGGTACAGGGTAGTGACTTTATGATTGACCCCATACTTGGAAAGTAAGGAGTCGAAGGCTTTATTGCAAAAATGTGACCCCCTGTCACTGATGATGGCCCGTAGAGTGCCAAACCTAGTAAAGATATTCTTCTTGAGAAAGGCTATCACACTCCGCGCTTCATTATTTGGTAAGGCCACGGCCTCCACCCACTTAGACACATAATCAACTGCTACCAAGATGTACGTGTTTCCACATGAACTCACAACTGTCCCCATGAAGTCGATGCCCCAAACGTCAAAGATATCCACTTCAAGAATTGAATTTAGAGGCATCTCGTCCTTCTTGGAAAATTTCCCGGCTCTTTGGCATTCATCATACCTTTTTCCTAGATCGCTAGCATCCTTATACAAAGTGGGCCAAAAGAACCCACAACTAAGCA
>MDKH01124511.1:0-18270 GCA_005239495.1 Nicotiana undulata
TGAGGTTATGCACGAGGGGACATTCCGTGCCGAGTGATTGTGAGGTTATGCACGAGGGGAAATACCGTGTCTTATGCTGTTCATTATCTGTTTGAGAAGTTAAATTCCTGCCTTTATCTCTACATTTCAGTTATTACCCTGTTCTACCATGCTAGCATTTTGTTGCCCCTTTTACCCCTAGCATGTTCTCCCCGTATCTGTCTTACTTGCTTATTTCCGTCGATATTTTTCCTGTTATTATATAGAATTGCACAGGTACATATATTGTTGTCGGTCCTAGACTCGTCACTACTTTGCCGAGGTTAGGCTCGACACTTACTCAGTACATGGGGTTGTACTGATGCTACACCTGCACTTCTTTATGTTGTGTAGACTATGCAACCGAACCCGGTGATCACTTACGGTCGGATCATCTCATCAATTCATACAGGAGACATCGAGGTAGACCCGGAGATGTTCGTGGGCCTTGGCGTCACCTTCTACTCTTCACTTTCAGCTCTGTCTTACTTTATATTTCAAAGACAGTCCTATGTACTTATTTTCAGACCTTTGTTTTAGTAATCTCTTAGACAGTTCGTGAGTATGTGACACCAGTTCTGGGATTTGTATACGGGTTTTATTTCGAAATTTCTATGTTATATTTTGGTTATTTGCTAACCTTCACATTGCGGACCATCGATGCCTTAGTTATCTTGTTCGTTTTAGTTGTTAATGAGTTTTATTTAGTTCAAACGTTGGCTTGTCTAGCGGGTTCGCCGTTAGTCGCAGTCATGGCCCGAAGGTGGGATTTCGGGTCTTGACATTATTATGTAAGAAAAACATTACTAGATTTTGAAACTAGATACCCACATCTAGAAAAACTAGCCTTAGCTCTAATCATGGCATCTAGAAAATTGAGTCCATATTTTTAATGTCATCCAATCACAGTTGTGACCTCGTATCCATTAAGAAATAAACTGCATAAACAAGAACTATCAGGAAGATTGGCTAAATGGGCCACAGAATTAAGGGAGCATGACATAAAATATCAGCCTAGGACTGCAATAAATTCTCAAATTTTAGCTAATTTTGTCGTTGATTTTAGTAATAGCATTGTACCTGAAGTGGAGAAAGAGTTACAACTCTTTAATGGTGCTAATCCGGGTCTATGGACCCTATTTACCGATGGTTCTTCCAGTGTAAAAGGTGCCTACTTAGGCATAGTCTTAATATCATCCACGGGTGAAAAGACACGACAAGCTATCAAATGTTATCCTACAACTAACAATGAAGCAGAGTACGAAGATGTCATTGCAGGGCTAGAACTGGCACGAGAACTCTCAATCGAGAAAATCGTAATCAAAAGTGACTTCCAGCTGGTAGTAAATCAGATGCAGGGGACTTACATCGCTCGGGAGACTCGGATGAGACAGTATCTAGAAAAGACCCGAGATCTCGTAAGACAATTCAAAACGTCGAAGGTTATACAAATACCTAGAGAAGAAAATGCAAAAGTAGACGCATTGGCTAACCTCGCAGCAGTCACGGAAGTAACGAACAAATACAATGTAATTGTCGTTCAGCTATTTCATTTAGCAATCGACCATGAGGTAACTTTCAACAATTTAACCTGGGATTGAAGAAATGAAATTTTAAATTTTTTGCAGAATGGTACCGTACCTGAAGACAAAAAAGCAGCTCAAGCACTTCGCCAAAAAGCTGCACAGTACTGCCTCATTCATAATTCTTTATATCGCAAGATGTTCGGAGGTCCTCTAGCAAAGTGCCTCGGACCTAACCAAACGGAATTTGTGATGAGAGAAGTCCACGAAGGACACTGTGGAAATCACGCAGGGTCGAGATCCTTGGTCAAAACCTTAATCAGAGCTGGGTACTATTGTCCTAAGATGGAAGAAGAAGCTGAGAACTTCATATCCAAATGCGATAAATGACAACTATTTGCTAATAACATGCATCGACCAACGGAACTATTGCACCCAATAATATCATCGTGGATGTTCATGAAGTGGGGCATGGATATAGTGGGACCTCTTCCCGCAGCTATACGGTTCCTACTCGTGCTAATTGACTACTTTACGAAATGGGTAGAGGCAGAAGCTTTCAAACGGGTGCGAGAAAAAGAAGTTAAAAGCTTCTTATGGCGGAATATAATATGCCACTTTGGAATACCTAAGGAGATCGTGTGTGATAATGGCCCACAATTCATAGGCTCGCAAATCACAGGATTCTTCGAAAGTTGGCAAATTAAACGGATTACTTCAATGCCGTATCACCTCATGGCTAATGGTCAAGCTGAGTCGACAAATAAAGTCATCATCAACAACCTGAAGAAACGGCTAGAGAAAGGCAAGGGAAATTGGCCCGATGAGTTACCAACAGTATTATGGGCTTACAGAACAACTTAAAAAACAGCCACGGGAGAAACTCCGTTTGCACTTGTCTATGGATCAGAAGCCTTAATACCAGTAGAGATTGGAGAACCAAGCATAAGAATTACAACAGCCACAAAAGATGCAAACAACGACGGGTTGGGAATTAATCTGGACTTGCTCGAACCAAGAAGAGAAGCCGCGCTAATACGAATGGCAGCTCAAACACAAGTCATAGAGTGTTATTACAAGCGGAAAGCTCACCTCACATACTTCAAGATTGGGGACTCCGTTCTCAAAAAAGTCTTTCAATCAACAAAAGAAGCCGGTGTAGGAAAGTTAAGTCCAAACTGGGAAGGACCCTACAAAGTCCGAGGCATAACTGGAAAGGGTGCCTACGAATTGGAAGCTATGGACGGAAGGATCCTACCAATAAGTTGGAATGCCATCCATTTGAAGAAGTATTACTTCTAAGGAAAAGGAATACCCCCGGTCAGGTAAGCACGTTCGATTTTATTTTTGTATAGTTAAAATTTTACTAACAGTTTTAGATGATAGGCAAAAAGCTAACCCATCACCAGATGATGACATTAGACCTGCAAAGACACGAGGAAGTAACTGAATTCCTGGTCTAGGGTTACACTTTCTGATGGACGTTTTAAAGGGTTAAGCAGTCATCATCTAAAACCTATATGCCTTCGAGTCCCGTATGTTTTTCCTTTTTCATGAAAAGGACCACAAGGAAGGAATAGTCAAGTGCTCGAGATTTCATTCTTCAAAGCTCAAACACTTGGTGGACTATACAATATGGAAGGCAAAGACGAAGCGAAGAAGACTATCAAAAAGTCAAAGCTCGAGCCTGAAGATCCATCTACCCAACAAGTCAAGTGATACGAGCAAAATCGAAAAAGCCAAAGACTCAAAACACAAAGCCTGCTCCAAAAACCTTCGAACAATGTTCATAGATATAAAACAAATATTCAGGTTAAAAGGAAAAATATTATCTACGAGGAAGGAATGCACATCTTTGTACTTATTCAAAAAGAAAAGTGTTGTAACTAAAAATAGTTATGGATAAAAGATCATCATCTTTGTACTCATTCAAAAAACTGTTGTAACTAAAACAGTTACGAAATCTTTGTACTCATATAGAAAACTGTTATCAAATAAAACAGTTACGGATGAGAGATAAAAATCCTTGTACTTATTCGAAAAACTGTTATCAAATAAAGCAGTTACAGATGAAAAAAGCATTTCCCTCATGATTATTAAAAACTGTTATCAACAAAAACAATTACGGGTGAAGACCCCTACTTTTATAAAAACTGTTACAGACGAAAACCAGTTACTCTCTTGTATTAACTCGAAAAAACTATTACATAAGAAAAACAGTTACGAAATACAAGTGTATATAAAACCTATTAAAGGTAAAACAGTTGCAACATGAGTTTTAGACGATAATCAAACACATGTAAAATGTTGTGAAAGTTCAAACAAAAACTTTTTTCAGAAATATTCTTAAACGTGTGAAAAATTCCTATCTCTCTATTTCATTATTACACCATTATGAAGTTGATATGTCTTCTTCATTAAGTGTCGATCAAGAAAGAAGGGCCCTCTTTCACAAAATCATACCTACTACGAAAAGGTGCAAATAATTTAAAGCATTTTATATGCAAAACTCAGAGGAAAAACCAAAACCTCGAAAATAAAGCATGCAAAAGACTTAAAGAGTGACACAGAAACTCAATGGAAAACAAAAGTCATATTTGCATTAATATATTAAAACAGCTAAGTAGAAACTAAGTATTAACTTATACTTAGCTGTATATAGAGTGTTTACATTAAGGTTCCCCTAAGTTGTCAGTTGGGAACTTTAAGAGATCCAAATTTACCCCCGATGGGACTGGGGGTAACCACCAACTGAGACAAAGAAAAAAAAGGAGGAACCAAACTTCTTAAACTTCATCAGGAGGGGGGTTGACTTCTTCACTGGCAGAGGGAGCAGGAGAAGCTTGGGACGAGGAGACTTGAACAGCAGGAGCCTCACCTTCAGGTGAAGAGAGATTATGATCTTGTTGAGCCTTCTCCATGGCTTCCTTGATTTTTGCAATTTCAGCATTAAGGTCGAAATCCTCTCGACTCATTTCAGTCAATGTGTCGAGGCGAGAGTTCATGTACGCCCAACTAACATCGACAGTTTCCGCGTCTTCAAGAGCTTCGTAATCCTTCTCCCATATCATAACCTCAGCTCTTAGCCTATCCCTCTCAGCCACCGAAGTATCATTGGAGGGCCTTAAAGGTGCGATAGACCTTTCCAGGGATTGAATTTTATCTAAGGAATTGCGGAGATCCTCCTGGGTCTGGGTACGTGACTGCACAAGCTCGCCTGAATACTCCTCCTTTAAGTCCAGTAAGGCCTTCAAACTCCTAACTTCTTCTAAGGCACGAGACAACTTCTCATCAAATGAGGACCCAAGGATGTTCTTGTCTTTGCTCGCTTGATTAGAAGAAGCCTTCTCCACTGCCAACTCTGCCCCCATCACTCTCACTTGCTGCTCCAAGGTACATTTTTCTTCTTCTAAGGCCTCCATGTCGAGCCTTAAACTTTCATACTGCCCCTTCCAGTTATCTGCTTCAGCATGCCGCTCCTTCACTTCCTGCTCCGAGTTAGAAACCCTCTTCATACGCTCCGTGCCTATAAGATTGATCTACACAAAGAAAACCAATTAGATACGATAAATACATGTACAAGAATGAAATACAAGAAAATGCACTCTACCTTTAAAGAAGTATGCACGATCTCATTAGCCCATGTAAGGGAACTGTGGCTATCTAGCTTGGCTCTCTCTGTCGGGCCTATCAATGGTTTCAGCCACACATCAGGCTGGCCAGACTTTTTAAAGAGACTCCCATCAGCCGGAACTTCTATCAATACCTGCCTTATTTCTCTGCTGGAAGACCCTACTTCTCTAACAGAAGGCCCGGAAGCAGGGAAAGAGGAGCCACGAACAAGGAAGTATGAGGAGCCGAAAAATTCACGAGATCAAGAAAAGCAATAGGAGCAAGAATAGCCACGAAAGCTAAAGAAATGACTGGAGCAGTTAAGGGGAGTTCTCTAAAAGAAGGGGGAAAAACAGCCAAGAGAGCCTCATGACCAACAGGACCAAAGACTTCACGGAACAAATGATCAACAGAATCACGCACGGGAGAGGGAGTAGCGTCTTCGGAGGCAGAAAGTCCAACTTCAGGCACGAAAGGCACAACCACAGGTGTAGACTCGTCGTCTGAGATCACCCTCCTTCTGCGTGACCTATGGACCAGAGTGACCTCATCTTCCTCTTCTTCTTCTGAGGTCCTTGACCAACCAAGCAGGTCCTTCTCATCGGACTCAGATGTATGTGTGACAGGTGGGGTGGAGTGAGTCACAGTTTCCACGAAGATTGGATTGTTGTAGGCAAGGAGATGATTTTTTGTGTGAGTCTGAGGTCCCGGGGGTGAAGGCGGAGTGTTGTGGCAAGCGTTGCACTGTGCTGGGAGAGTTTGGTTCTTTGGGGGAGTGGTGTGACGATGAAGTGTAAGGTGATTTGGCTGTTTTGGGATATTCTGTGGAGGTGTAGGAGTGACGTCAGGGACGTTGAGGGAAAAAGACAGATTGTCCAGATTCCGGACTTGATCATTCTTTTCTTGAAATTTTAGCAACTTTTGTTCCAGTGGTGACATGTTCTCATACAAAACCTGAGTACTCCGGCCATCAGTGGCCTCTACCCGCTCAACCCTATTTTCCTGTTTGGCGCCGCTGGATTCTTTCATCTTACGTTTGTCTTTATCTTTGCCCGTGGGAGGACTAGGAGGAGGAGTAGGAGGAGGGCCCTTGGATCTTGTGCGATAGACTGATGATGCCAGAATGCACGAACTAACCTTTTGGGAGGGGAATAATAAATAAAGGAAAAACAAAAGGTAACGAAGTCAGTGAGGATTATAAAGAATATTGCGGTAATTTAAACACGTAATGCGAAAATGTAAAACGCATCCTAAGTTGGGGAACCTCTTTGTGCTTGAGGTAGACCTAGCAAAAAATTGATTTGGAGAACTTAAAATGCTAAATGCCTCATTTTATTGATGTAAAAATGGACGAATCCAAAAACAATAAGCAAGAAATAAAATCACTAATGGCCATCGGCCTTATTACATTGGTAAAGCGGAAAAGAAAATCCTATCTAATTGAGTCCCAGAAGGACCTTCTCCGAGCTTGGCCCTCTTGGCATATTTTAGATCATGCTGAGTTTAGGGACTTCGTGCCTCGTTTCCTGCGAACAAAAAAGGTTAGGCCCTTACCCCCGCCAGACTCGACTATTTAACATCAATAATTAGCAGGAAGCACTTAGTTCTCCAAATAAATGCACAGAGCGTGAGGGTGTCCATTTGGGTTTCAAGGAAACCCAATGGACTTTGGACAAGGCTATCTTAAAGGCTATTGTGCGGACAACACATTAGCCTGGCTATGTTTGACCATGATGCATGCAACATTACAATATAGTAAGGTTTCTATGGGGTTTTAGACCGGTACCCTTGAGCGGACAACTCAAGGGGGAATGCACGGAACTGTCGACTGCACCGTTGATCGACTAGTTTTACCGCAAATACGTCTTTCCGAATTTAGGGGGTAGTACTATTGGAATAGCGCAACCACTCATTGTAAGCGTTGCTATAGGAGTTTTGTTTGGCACGAGTGGTATATGAATGCGGATCATGATATGCAATAAATAACATTTAAACAAATAGGCATGTATTTTCACGTTGAGGAAAGCGGTAAAGAAAGAAAATACAACAGTTATAATTGAAAGCAGTTATAAAGAAAACATGAAGATATGTCAGTTTAGTTCAAGTGAATTAAATACTTGCGAAAACTAAACAGTTAATAGCATATAACGGGGAATAGGAAAAAGTGTAAGCATTTAACAAAATTAAAGGTCCAAATTTACGAAACAACTTGTAATGGTATAAGCCTAGGAAATATCCCCAGCAGAGTCGCCATGCTATCGCGCCCCCCTTTTTCCTCGTACGGGTTAGGTACGCGTAGATCGGGTTTCATGACATTCTGGATAACTCCTTAAAGGAAAATGTTTAAGGAAGAGTCGCCACCTAACGATTTTATGGTGCGTTAGGGCACCTAGAATAACTAACTCATAAACTAGTTTGCATTACCAGAGATTGGGTAAGGGCTTGAAGTTATCCTAAGGGGAAGGTGTTAGGCACCCCTCAAGATCCACAACTGTGGGTCCCAGCCAAGAAGTTTTGTGAATTTGGACGGTAAACAAATAGCAAACAAGGCACATGTAAGAGGGGATTTCAAACAAGTAAATACTGAAATTACTAAAAGAAATTTAAAGAATAACGAAGTAAAATCATTTGAATGAAAATGTCCTTGGGTTTAAAGAAATATGGATCACATCAATGCAATACCCAGTATGTCACTCCTCGAAGAGGGGCTACACGTGGTATTAGCGCACCGGTCATCATATCCATATTCTACCCTTCCCACCCCGCTAAGGTATTTAAAATGCGTGTGTTGGTCACAAAGCTTATTGCGTGCCGTTTACCCGCCCCATCCTATCAGTCCCGGAGGGTGTTTAGGACTACTAATCCTATAAGGGGAGTACTAGGCTGACCCTCAGGTTTAAAAGATAAACTCCAAGCGACAAGCAGAGAAACAATTAGGACTTGCACATATGGGAATGCACATAAACAAGTACATGGCTCACATACCCCTCCACATAGATTGTACACATAAATAGCACGCCTCAAACACAAAGAAGTCTCAGATTTCAGAATCTAAGGCAGGATTTCTAGGTGTGAATACAGTAACAGGACAACCTCATTTTTGGAAGAGGTGTATAACCAGTTTTAGACCATTATATCTAGCAAGCAGTGTACAGAAATAGTTTTTGGTTTTAATAAATATTGGTGCCTAAGGTTTGCCTAGGCGTCTTAAATTTTCTAATTGCCGTTTTAGGAAATAGATAGAATGCACCTCTTTTAGACTTAGTTCTAGTGAACAGGTGATTATGTGATCATGCATGGATGCAAGTCCTATAGGCATGATATCTAATGTAAGCAGGATGTCGAGTATGCAACCAGATCTGGTTTTAGATGAAGAAAACATTTTTCATCATTGAAATCTATTTTTAAACGAGGTTACTTATTACACAGATGGTACAGGGGTATGGTTTCACTAAATTATCGAACCTAGCGCATGATTTCTAGGCGTTCTTTGCATTACAGTTAACACATGAGTATAAATATATGTTGAAAACAAATTCCTAAAGTCACATGATATCTAAAGCAAGTTCTGATAAGTACTTGTTATTATGAACCTAAACATGATTTCTAGATGTGAGGCATGAATATGCAAAAGTAATATTATTATTAACAACCATTTCATCTAGTCATTTAACTACAGACAAGATCTCTAAGTGGGAAGCAATTATAACAACCTTTTACGGGTATTTTAGCATGATTTTCTAAGCGAGTATGCATGTGATGAGATGCAGACATAAATATACCTAAGAACATGATTTTTAATGCATGGTGGATATGTTCTAAGCAGGATTTCTATTGCACACAGAGATAAAGTAAATCCTAAGCATGTTTTCTACCCAGGATTATACTAAACATGCATAATCCCTGCCATTTTCACTATCCAGCCCCAGAGTTATTTTTACATTTAATTATTACAGACCATTATTGCACAAATTACACAAATGAATAAGAAAATTAAGAAGTTACACTATAGGGAGCCCAACAGTAGGCCCAAGCACCAGATCAAACATGCCATATGCCAAGACCTCTTGTAACCCAGGTGTGTCAGAGTTCCTAAGGATCTGAGGGGATACCAGGCAGTGCTCACACCCAAGTTCCCTAGTCAGGAATGAGTAAGTGCAGTGTGGAATGCCATCCTTGTGTGTCAGAGTTCAATGGGTACTCAGGGGTCCCCAAGGCGATGCTCACACGAAGGGGGCTGAACCTAAAGTCTAAGAGTAGTGATAGGTGCTTTCAACTTAAGAGTTGAGTTCTTTAAAAAGTAGTTTTGGAAACAATAGTTTTGAAAATAACTTCAGAGGACAATGAAGAGCTTTATATAAAAATAGTTTACGAAAGAAGCCAAGCAAACACAATTCTACAGATAGAAAGTTCAAGAAAGAACAAACACAAACAAGGATAGGGAATTTGGGAAAATTAAGCCAGCAGTAGAATAGAGTTACAGGTACAAATAATGATCACATAGTTGTCACAAAGCATCACATATTAGCAGAGTTTTATATTAGGTATGGAGTCAGAATTATACTGTTTTTAGGTATCAGGTGGAGGGACACAGGTTGGTGACATGAGAAGCTAAGTAAAGGATGAGAACAGACAAGGAATAGTAATCATGCTGTGACAAGAAAAGATAATCACATAGATAAATAGACATGCTGACTCCATAAGGGTCAAACAATGTTATAGTAGAGCATGCTAGGTAGAGTAAGAGACATATTACACTAAAAGGGAGGGGAAATCATAGAAGCATGCTAATTACATGGTAGGCAGTAGAACCACAAGATAAAGCACAAAAGGAACAATAAGTAGATTAACATGAACTGACACATATTGTGTGGAGACACTGTAAAATTAAATTAGAAACATACCAGTCGGGGGAATATAACAGCAAAGTTCAAAGAGAATAGAGAAGCAAACAGTAGTATGCAGAAGCAAGAGGGAACAACAAGGATTACTCAGTCTTGGCTTTAGGCCGACTGAGTAGTCAATAACTGATGTGAAGAGAAAGAGAAGATATGTCTGAAAGCAAAGAGGACTCAAAACAATGTTAATATTCCGAGTTTCGAGTATGCAGTGTACTAATTGTGTTTGTGTGTGATATCAGTGTTCTCAATATGTCAGTGTGTAGTGCAAAGAGAGAAAACATAGTATATATAGTGTTGAAAACGAGTGAGGAAAATAAAGCAAGAGTGCATAATTATGGAAATAGTAACCAATTAGTATCAATTAAGACACTGGACTCCCTTAATTAAGGAGCTAAGTTCAAACGGTGCAATCATGGCTAAATAAGGAAAAGAGATTGATTATAAGACTGGTTTTATTATATTAGGGCAATGAAATCATGTAGCATATAATAAGACCCCAATACATAGTACATAATTAAAGGAAGTCAAACTAATTATATATTCATAAAGCAACGTATGGTATTGATTCTGAAAATCAGTCGAGGAAATCTCGAATGGAATCACAATTACAGGGAACCCAGTATAATCAAGGAAACTATCACCTAAGTAAGGGAATATTTTGAAAATCGGTACAGAATATACAAAATCACAAGTTCGAGGAAAATATCATAGCTAAGCAAAGAGATACACATAGTCAATAGTGATTATCGGGCAAACAGTTATCAACCAGTATCAATTTGACAATTAATAGCACAAAAATAGGGAACCCTAAGCAGGGAATCACAGAAAAATAAGACTAAATCCCTAGCGACAAGAATCCGAGAGTACATGAATGGCTTCATAGGGAAACAAACACATAATCGAACGGGCTAAAAGAAATAGGGCTTTTAGCATAATAGCTCAGAGAGCCATAAAACATAAAAGAATCATTCCATGTACAGTATAAGTCACTAAGATCAGGAGTAAGAACCATTTTTGAAAGGGGTTAAGAAAAACCTAATTTTGAAATAGTAAGAATCATTAAAAGATGGGGTTTTCAGAGAAAAGAAACGTAGAAAAGCTTCGTAATACCATAGATCTAGAGTAGATCTTAAAATAAGTTGAAGAAACAAGTATTAGGGTTTCGTGGAACCCAGAGAAAAGAAAAACCTCAGAGGTGGCACCGGCTTAAGCCGGAGTAGGTCGTAGGTCGTAGGTCGTTACTCAGACGGCCAGGGAGGCCGAAAGGTGGCATGGGACCATGGGAGATGAGTTGAACCACTCCAGGTTCGCCTGAGAGCCCTAGAGCATCACTAGACCGGTGCAAAGTGGGTAGGTATCCAAGAGGTGATGAAGGACCATAGTTTCCGATGAGAAAACCAGCCGGAGAAGGTGAACAGAGCCCATCGGAGGATCAAGGAAACTTCTCGAAGGAGCCAGAGAGTCACAGAGAGATAGAGAGATAGAGAGAGAGTGAATCGTGAATAATGAGGGGTCGGTTGGGGTAGTATCATGAGTTAATTATGGTAATGAATCATCTGGGCCGTTGATTCAAATTGATCAACGGCTCAGACCAATCACAAGGTTTGGCCGGGTATAAATTAGGATTTGGGCTGAGTAGAAGTTAGGATTTTGGGTTGGGTAGGAGTTAAAATATGATGGCTTGGGGTTTGAATGTGGCTAGGATTTAAATAGGAATAGGCTAGATGTTAAATACCCGATTTGAATAGGATAATTAATTAATTAAAATAGCTAATAATTGTAAAAAGTGAAATTAAAACCAAATAAGTGAAATTAGGATAATTAACTATTATAAAGATATAAAAATGATTAGTTATATATTTTAAAATGGTATAAATGCGTATTTGTGCTATTAGTGCAAAAACTGCTGAAATTAACTAAATACTGCCAATACTGGCTAATTTGTGAAATAATTAAATCCTAAGGGAATGAAAATAGGATATGAATAGCATATTGAGCGAGAATCTAATTTGAAATTATTTATAGCATCGTTTGTGAATAATTATGGAATATAAAATATTAAATAAACAGGAAAAATAATTTGATAAAAATACAAAAAATTATGGAAAAATATCAATTACCGTAGAGAGTGATTTTGAAGGTATATATGTAAATTTGAAAATAGTCTGGGAAAATATCAATAGCAGCCGCAAAATGCCCTAAAAGACGCCGAGTAATTGCAGAACCAACCCGGAGGTGACACGTGGCTTGAGCATTAAATGGAAGTGACAAGCGACGTCTACATTCAGAGAAGGATGCAATGTTTCGAGTGAAGCAACGGAAAAATATTCCCGCCATAAATGCATATCCACTTTACACGTGTAATAAGACTTGATGACTCAGCCAGTTACGTGGAGCAATGAAAACATGACAACTGGACATGCTTCTATAAAGAGGTACGGGCCAAAGAGGCACGACACAATATACCTACAAGTTAATCAGCTACGGGAAACTCAAACTGATTGAAACAAGGAAGAGACACGGTCACAATGAACCCGGACAGAGCTACGCGCAGATTCAGAGATCTTCAATTAATGATCCACACGTTACACAACCTTCACGCAAGAGTTACAGTTATTCTTTGCAACGTTACATTAATATAATAAATAGTCATTAATGAGCGATCATTGCAAGAGGTAGATGTTATATTAAGGAATTCCCTATATAAGGGAATAAAATATAACTTGTAAAGGGCATCCGCACTGCAAACATAATTCACTTTGCTTTTCTGTGCATCTTATTATTGTCTATTTACTTACTCATTCGTAATTATCATTATTTCCTTGATTATCAGAAACCCGTGTTCATCCTAAAAATAACTTTGGTCAAAGGATCTAGTTATTTGGTTATACACATATATACTCGTCACCTCACCTATACACCACACACATGCATTTCACATAGAAAACAAGCGGGGATTCCTATTCCCTCAAGTCAAAGTTAGACCAAAAACATACCTAAATTTTGTAGGCCACTCACTGCTCAATTAGTGCTTTTTCTCTAGAATCTTGCTCTAACTTTCTCGAATCTAATCATAATTAACTCAATATCATCAATTAATGCTAAAGGAACTAACTTTATTGAAAACATGATTTTTCCTAAGTTTTCTCAAAAAAGTGAAAACCCGACCTCGGGCGCGCTTGGTCTAAACTCGGGGTTCGGACCAAATTACGTTTACCCATTCACCCATTCACCCAAATATACAATTAGTTTCAAAATCCGACCTCAATTCGATATAAAAATTCGATTTTTACATAATTCTCTAATTCTACCCAAACCCTCAATTTTTACCATGAAAAGTCTTAGTTTTTGATTTAAAAGTGATGAAAAACAATAAGGAATTGAAAGAGTAAAGTTTAGAATTGGTTACCTATGTTGGGGATGATATTTGGTGAAGAAAATTGTTCCTAGGGCTATGGGGTTCGAAAATACGGTGAAGACGAAGGTCTGCCCGTTTTTAAATTGTTTTTATATCACTGGACAAGTATTCTATGCGTTCGCGAGCCTTTGGCCGCGTTCGCATAGGCTTAATATCCCAGGCCTATGCGTTCGCGAGCCTAGGGCCGCATTCGCAATGAGTAAAGGCTACCCATCCCCCAGCCCCCTTCCTATTCTATGCGATCGCCTAAGCTTGGACGCGTTCGCGTAGAGTAATTTCCTAAAGCTGCGCGTTCGCGTCCTACCCTGTGCGTTCGCGTTGGGTAAATCAACCTTCCCCATCCCAGGTCCCAACTACTCTATGCGTTCGCATCTGGGGGAGGGGGGGGGGGTGCGTTCGCATAGAACAAAATGACCCCCCAACACTTTTACCTTATGCGTTCGCGTTCAATGGGGTGCGAACTTAATGCATAAAATGGATGTGCACCAACAACAACAAAACAACAGAAAAATACCAGTGCAAAACATCCCGTGGCATATACGAAACTCACCCGAGCCTTCGGGGCTCTAAACAAAACATGCACACAAGTCTAAAAATATCATACAGACTTGCTCGTGCGATCAAATCATGAAAATAACATGTAAAACTATGAGTTAGACCTCAAAACTCATCATTTTCATCAAGAACTCTTATAATTCATAACATTTCATCCGGATGTCCGAATCAGGTCAGACGAACTCCGTTTTTTCACCAAATTTCACACTTAACCTTTAAATATCTAAAACCAAAATACGGGCCCAGTACCAATGATTTCAAACATTGATTTTTTTCTTACTTTCATAAACATTTCAGCAAAACAATTTCTTTCAAAAATTGATTTCTAAGGCTTGGGACCTTGGAATTCATTTCCGGGCATACACCCGAGTCCCATATTTTACCGCGGACCTCCTCGGATCGCCAAAACACGGATCCAGGTCCGTTTACTAAAAATGTCGACTAAAGTCCACTATAATCAAATTTAAATTCTAGAAATCACTATTTCTCATATTTTCACATAAAAGCTTTCCGATTTCATGCCCGGACTGCGCACACAAATTGAGGTATTTAAAATTAGTCTTTTTGTGGCTATTAAGAATGGAACAGAGTCTAAATTTATAAAATGACCCCTTGGGTCATCACAATCTCCACCTCTAAAACACACGTTCGTCCTCAAACGGATATAGAAAGTTACCTGAATTGGCAAACAAGTTTGGATATCTACTCTGCATGTCCGACTCGGACTCCCAAGTAGCTGCCTCAACAGGCTGGCCTCTCCACTGCACTCGAACTGAAGGATAAATCTTAGACCTCAACTGACGAACCTGCCGGTCTAAAATGGCTACCGGCTCCTCCTCATAAGTCAAGTCTTTGTCCAATTGGATAGAGCTGAAATCTAACACGTGGGATGGGTCACCATGATAATTCCGGAGCATAGATACATGGAATACCGGATAAACTGGGGATAAACCTGGAGGCAACGCAAGTCTATATGCTACCTCCCCCACTCTATCAAGAATCTCAAATGGCCCGATATACCTAGGGTTCAACTTACCCTTCTTCCCAAATCTCATAACACCCTTCATGGGCGACACACGAAGCAATACTCTCTCTCCAACCATGAATGCCACATCACGAACCTTACGATCGACATAACTCTTTTTCTTAGACTGAGCTGCACGAAGTCTCTCTTGAATAATCTTGACCTTATCTAAGGCCTGCTGAACTAAGTCTGTACCCAACAACCGAGCCTCTCCCGGATCAAACCATCCAACTGGAGATCTGCACCGTCTACCATATAACGCCTCATAAGGAGCCATCTGAATGCTCGACTGATAACTATTATTATAAGCAAACTCCGCTAACGGCAAGAACTGATCCCATGAACTTCCAAAGTTAATAACACAAGCGCAGAGCATATCCTCTAATATCTGAATGGTACGCTCGCACTGCCCGTAAGTCTGAGGGTGAAATGATGTACTCAACTATACTCGGGTACCCAACTCACGCTGAACTTCTCTCCAAAAGTGCAAAGTAGACTGCGTACCCTGATCAGAAATGATAGACACGGGCACACCATGAAGGCGAACTATCTCCCGAATATATAACTCAACCAACCACTCTAAAGTATAAGTACTTGCCACAGAAATGAAATGTGCTGATTTAGTCAGCCTATCCACAATAACCCTAGCTGCATCAAATTTCCTCCGAGTCCGTGGGAGCCCCACAACAAAGTCCATAGTGATACACTCCCACTTCCACTCGGGAATCTCTATATGCTGAAGCAAACCACCAGGTCTCTGATGCTCATACTTTACCTGCTGATAATTTAAGCAACGAGCCACACACGCCACAATGTCCTTTTTCATACTTCTCCACCAATAATGCTGCCTCAAATCTTGGTACATTTTAGCTGCACCTGGGTGAATAGAATACTTAGAACTGTGAGCCTCCTCAAGGATCAACTCACGAAGACCATCAACATTAGGCACACATAAACGACCCTGCATCCTCAAAACACCATCATCTCCAATTGTAACCTGCTTAGCATCACCGTGCCAAACTGTGTCCCTAAGGAATGCCAAATGTGGGTCATCATCCTAGCGCTCCCGGATACGGTCAATTAGAGAAGACTAAGCGACTGTACAAGCTAGAACACTATTGGGCGAAATATCCAACCTCACAAACTGATTAGCCAACGTCTGAATGTCTAAAGCCAACGGTCTCTCACCAACTGGAATATACGCAAGGCTACCCATACTCACTGCCTTTCTACTCAATGCATCGGCCACCATATTGGCCTTCCCTGGGTGATACAATATGGTGACATCATAATCTTTTAGTAACTTTAACCATCTCTGCTGGCTCAAATTTAGATCTTTCTGCTTGAATAAGTACTGGAGACTACGATGGTTAGTAAAAACCTCACACAACACGCCATAAAGATAGCGCCTCCAAATTTTCAATGCATGAACAATGGCTGCCAACTCTAAGTCATGAATAGGGTAATTCTTCTCATGGACTTTCAACTGATGAGACACATATGCAATCACTCTTCCATCCTGCATCAATACTTCTCCAAGTCCAACTCGATAAGCGTCACAATACACCGTGAAAGAATCCGAATCTGATGGTAACACCAACACCGGTGCTGAAATCAAGCTGTCTTGAGCTTCTGAAAGCTCGCCTCGCACTCATCTGACCATTTAAATGGGGCACCTTTTTGAGTCAATTTAGTCATTGGGGCTGCTATGGACCAGAACCCCTCCACAAAACGGCGGTAATAACCTGCCAAACCCAAGAAACTCCTAATTTCCGTAGCTGTAGTGGGTCTAGGCCAGTCCCTGATTGCCTCTATCTTCTTAGGATCAACCTGAATACCCTCCGCTGATACAATATGGCCCAAGAAGGCTATTGAATCTAAGAAGAACTAACATTTTGAAAACTTGGCATACAACTGATTATCTCTCAAAGTCTGGAGTGCTATAATAAGGTGCTACTCATGCTCTTCCCAACTGCGGGAGTATATAAGAATGTCATCAATGAACACAATCACGAAAGAGTCCAAATAGGGCTTGAAAACCCGATTCATCAAATCCATAAAGGCCGCTGGAGCATTAGACAGAGTTGCCCCATTAACGGGCGACACTGCTACAACTGGCTGAATTACCCCAACGGGATTGGCTACTGGGTCTGAACCTGAGGAGTAGTCTGGACTGGAGTGTGGGTAGCAGGAGTCTGGACCTCTCCTTTAGCCTAAGATACGGCTGCAGCAACAGGGAATGTGCCCGTCTGGGCCACACTATCCATCAAGCCCACTAAATGGACCAAAGCATCAAGCCCACTAAACGGACACCGTCATATGACCTGACACAACCGTTCAAACCTTGTGCGCCACGTATTATGGAGAGTCCGATAAACAACTCTTTCAAAAGCATTTATGAGAACTGAGTCAAGTAATTGAGGTTGCATTGGCTGATCATCCTCTTCGTAGGCTTGCCACAAACATCGGTGACCAATTTCTTCTTTTACCATGCCGACTCATCACTGCTGAGATACCCCCTTTATTCATATACATTTCATTATTATTTTTGGGTAACTCTCATCTCTATACACAATGATCACAAAATTAGAGCCCTATACCGATAAATCTTGGCACAAACCATGTAGTCTTGAAGCTTGCTAATCATTGTACTCCTTTTGGAGCACCCCAAAATCTGCAATCGTGACTTCCACGATGAGTAGACCTCCTGTAGATTTAAAGTTGTTCGAATAACTCCTTTTGGTACTGAGGTATAGGGTTATTAAGGAGACTGACATACCGCAATTCCCAGCTTTATCTCTTGCAACATCTCCGGCCTTATACATTCCAAGCCAAAATCGATATAACACATGACCCCGCAATCTATTCCTTGACGGTGGACTTTTCCACTTGGCACGAAGTCATAGGTCACAATGCCTGATAATCTAAAATGTTAAACTTCACGGCTCATATAATTCAATCCCATTGCTTCCAACTTATTCCCACGTTCCGAAATATTTTCACAGCAGCGGTCAAGAAAATCATGTGGGTCCTAAGAATATGTACCACTGAAATAGAGTAGAAATAGTTTGGTAAACTTGTCCAACCTTACTAAATGGACTAGTGCATCCTGTAACACTAGAGTTACTATAAATCTTTTCGGAATCTGAATTAGGACAACATGTACCGACTGAGCTAGAACCTCCGCGTCTAGATCCATTTGAGAATTTACAATAGGTG
>ML287962.1:0-56004 GCA_005239495.1 Nicotiana undulata
GAGTAAAGTTTGTTCATACATACCAGTACAATTCAAATGTACTGACGTCCCTTTTGCCGGGGCACTACATTATTGTGGTGATTGTAGGTGGTTCTATAGCAGGTACTCCAGCACACCGACAGTAGTGCCTCCTCTTCGTCCTATCAGCTCTTTTGGTGAGCCCCTCTCCTCCTGGGGCCCTGTGTGGTTCATGCCACATTTTCTCCCGGATTTAATTTTGGTATTCTTGTAAGGTATAGCCGGAGCCTTGTTACCGGCAAGTATTATATGTATAACTCCTTTGTACTCTTAGAGGCTCCGTAGACAGGAAATGTGGGTTATGTACTTATGTATTTTGGGCAGTATGACTTGTAAACCACGTAAAGTAAAACTGTGTGTTCGGTATATTTTGTAAGTATTGTATCACATGTTGTAAATGACATAATTCTATGGTTTAATTTCAGACTGTAAGCATGCGTCTTAATTATAATTGAATAATGTACATCGGGAATTTTGGGGTAATACGTGGAAGGGAAAAAGGAATCCAGGTCCGCTTGACTGGGGCTACCCGGTCGAGTGCCGGTCGTGTCTCTTGGTTTTGGGGCGTGACAATAGCCAGCTAATAATACGCAAGAATAGAGAGCAACAAATGGAGCCAAAGAGATACAACAAGAAAGAGCACACGAGAACAGTATAGATAGATGTATGTGTGTGCTTATGTGATCATGAGAGTGTGTTCAGTGTGTGTCCCTGAGTGTTTATAAAGAGAGAAGACATGGTATATATATAGTTTAATAAAACGAGTAGTCACATAGGTAAAGGGTGCACAGTTATGGAAATACAACCAATTAGTATCAGTTAAAACACTGGACTCCTTTAATTAAGGAGTGAAGTTAAAAAGGAAAAGCAATCAATTCATAAGACAGATTTTGCTTAATTAGAGACAAGGGAATCACATAATACATAAATAAAGCCAAGTGCATAGTACATAATTAAGGAAAGTTAAAGTAACATTGCATTTATAAAGTAAATTAGGGTATTAATTTGAAAATCGACTGAAAGAATCTCGGATTCAATTGCAATCACAGGGAATCCAAAATAGTTAAGGAAAGTATCATATGAGTAAGGAAAGCACTCAAAATTTGGTACAAAATTACAAAGGATATACAGAATCACATATTCAAAGAAGGCATCACATAAGTATGGAAAGAATCCAAAGGTAGTACAGGATTACAGAGGGAATACACAATCATGTATCAAAGAAAATATCGCAGGCCTGGGGATTCAGTACAAATCATTAGGTGAATAATCAATAAGGTAAATGGTCAGATTTATTAAGGATTTAAACAAAAGTGATTGATCAACATAGAATAACCCTCATAGAACAGCAGGAAATCAGAGGTCCTAACAGTGAATCAAAGCAAAGGGATAAAGAGCACACGAGTACACATAGTCAAACACAAAAGATCAACCTAGAACACTAGGGTTTCAACAATAACAATTCAAGCAACAAGAAATCATGAGATAATGCTTAAACACAGTGTAGGTGACTAAGAATCAAATGGAAAAATGTCTTTGAAAACAGGGTTAAGAAACCCTAGGTTTGAAATTATTAAAAACGAGATTTTTCGGAGAAAACCATAGAGAAACCTCATAATATTGTAAAAATGTAAACGAATCTTAAAAGAAAACCGAGATACAGGTGATTTGGGGTTCGTGGAACCCATAAAAGAGGGCAAACCTCATGAACGTCATAGATTTAGGCCGGAGAGACTGTAAACTTACTCGAACGACAGGGGTTGGCCGGACAGTGGCAAGAGGCTCAAAGGAGGCGAGTGGATCGCTCCAGGCTTTTTTAAAGAACTCAGGGTATCACTGAGCAGGTGAGAGGCGAGTGGATGACCAGGAGATGATAGGGAACCAAGTTTCCGGTGAAAATCCACCGGAGAAGGCGACCAGAGATCATCAGAGAAGACGAAGTCAAGGGGACTTCTAGAGAGTTGTAGAGAGAGATAGAGAGATAGAGAGATGAAGAGTCTCGAAGGAAAATGAGACCGAGAGGGGGGGTGGGGGTGTTAGGTAGAGTTAAATTAGGTAAGAAAAATCTGGGTCGTTGATCTGATCTGATCAACGACTCAGATTGGCTTAGGATTGGGTCGGGTTTTTTGATAGGTTTTGGGCTGGGTTGTTTATGATCTGGGTTGGGGTATTTTAGTTGGGTTTGGATTGGGGTTAATTAGGCTAGATTTTAAATAATAAATGGCTAGATGTTAAAAACCCAAAAATAGATAAATAATTAAATAAACAACCAATAATTGTACAAAAAATGAAATTGAGTTTAAATATATGAAATTACAGTAATTAAATAATATTAAGTGTAAAAGATGCATAAGTTTCGAATTAAAATAATACACAATGTTCAATTGGGCTATAATTGCAAAATTATCGTAATTGAAATTAAATAAGACCCAATTGGCCAATTTATGAAATAATTGGATTTTAATAAGTATAAAGTGATTATAAATGACATACTGAACTAGAAAATATTTTTGAAAATATTTTATAGTACAATTTGTGAATTATAAAAATATACAATATTAAATAAATAGGGAAATAAATTAGATAAAATATGGAAAAATTAGGAGAAATACTCATTATTGCAAAAGAGTGATTTTGAAAGCTTATATACAAGTTTGAAAATAATTTGAGGAAAAATTGGGTATCAACACTTATTCCTTCAATAAAGGCAGACTGTGCCTGATCAATCAACCCATCCATTACCCCTTGATCCTCCTTGTAAGCACCTTAGAAATGATCTTGTAGAAAGTAGTACAACAAGCTATAGGCCTGTAATCGTTTACTGTTGCTGGTGTTTTTACTTTAGGAACTAAAGTAATGGCTGTTGTATTTATCATCTGAGGCAACCTGTTTGTATTGAAGAAGTCCTGTACTACTGCAAATATATCCTCCTTCACTATCTCCCAGTTTATTGTGAAACATTTCAACAGGAAAGCCATCAACCCCTGGTGCTTTGTCTTTAGGCATATCTTTAACTGCTTCAATTATCTCCTATATAGCCACCTTCTGAATCAATGTTCTTTGCAGCTCCACTGTTAAGCAAGGTCCTTCTTTTATTACGGTTGTGTTTGCACATGGTAATTCTGTAGTACAATCACCCATTAAGGATTGAAACACATCAATAAATTCATGCTCCACAAGTGTAACATCAGTTAACTTTATTCCTGTATCAGTGTATATAGAAGTAATATTGTTTTGGCTGGACCTAATCTTCCATTGGGCATGAAAGTATTTGGTATTTGCATCACCACACTCAATCCAGTATGCCTTTGATTTCTGCCTCATCACTTGCTCCTCAACATTACTCCATTTCTCTATATCCTCTAGAGATATTCTTTCTTCATCTATCAGAGATGTAACCTTAAGCCTCATTTGACTTTGCACAATATCCAGCTTCTTTCTTGCTTGATCAAGTTTCTGCTTATATGAAGCCATGAAAGCATTTATCTCCTTAAGCTGCTCTTTCATTGTCTTCAATTTACTCCATACTTGCTGCATAGGTGCACCTTCAAATTTTTGGCCCCATACATGTTTAATAACATTCAAAAACTGAGGATGATCCATTACATTAGCATATAGTATGAATGGATTAGGGTGCAATAACTTCTGCGTGCCATATTTCATGAGAATAGGAGAGTGATCTGATATTTAAGGATTCAAATAGTCAGCTTCCACATGTCCATACTGCTGAATCCACTGGTAATTTCCCAGAGCCCAATCTATTTTACTATACACTCTACTCCCAATACCTTGCTTATTGGTCCATGTATAGTGCCACCCCTTTGCTCTAATTGGGGTTAGCTGCAAATCATCAATCAACCCTTTAAATCCCTGTACTTAAGCAGTTGTAACTGGAGATCCTATTCTATCCGCAGAGTATAGAACATTATTAAAGTCACCATTAAATATCCATGTCTCCTTATTTGGTATGTTAATCTGTCTTAAGTCATTCCACAAACTCTCCCTCTCGTGTCCATCATTTTGAGCATAGATGACACTAAGTTGAGTTTTAAACTGAGTTCTTGGATCCTCCACACTGCAGTGAATGAATTGGTATGTCATATGGCTCACTTTTACTTGAATATTGCTTCTCAATAATATCCAAATTCTACCATTCACGGCACATGAATAGTTGCAACAGACATTTCATCCTTTAGCTATTTTCTTCTGTATTTTCTTTGCTTTATGCTCATTCACTCTAGTTTCAATACATCCCATAATATCTACTTTATTAGCAACAATAAGAGTTTTAACCTCTCTTTGCTTATAGGCTTGATTCAGCCCCCTAATGTTCCAGGTAACAATTATTATTTTGAAATTATGGGGTCTGGTGGTCTTGGTTCAACATATTGACCACTTCTTCCTTTGTCCATATGCACAACAATACTCTTGCCTTTATCATTCTGCTTCCCTATTTCTGCAAGAACACAACCAGTTTCAAGATCCACACTCTCTTGTACTGAATTTTGCATATCACTAGTCTGCAGTGCATCTTCCCTTCTATCTTCAATAATTTCTACACATTCTTTATCCTGAGTAACTTCCTGAACTGTCCTCACTCCTAGCTAATTATCTCCAGCTCATTGATTTTGTTTGACTAGCCAGGCTTGTTTCACAATTTTCCCTTGCTTCTTGCCTCTTCTCCTCTGCTTTCTCCTCTTCTCCTCATCTTTTTCCTCATCCATTATCTTCTGTTTCTCCTCACATTTAGAGTTATACCAGCAATCCATAGAGTCATGCCCAAATCATAAGCAGTCATTACAAAAACTAGGCTTCCAATCATATTCAATTGCTTGAATCATTGGTCCATAAGGTGACTCTTTTTGAATCTGGTCCGGAAGAGTATAAGCACCATCCACCTCCACTAGAACTCTCGCATATGAAATCTTTTCATAATGAGCAGTAAACTTATCAGTGTATAATGGTTTTCCAATAGCACTAGCCATTTTGCTAAGAGCTTCCGCCGACAAAAATCCCACTGGCTACCCCATAGGCTTTCCAATAGCACTAGCCATTTTACCCATATTGGAATTGTACTTGGAACATCCTTGTTGAATGAAAAATCAATCTCCCAAACTCTAAGTACCATAGGCTTATTCCTGAATGTGTAAGGTCCGAATTGCAGAAATAGATCCCTATCATCTATGGAATTAAATTGAAAAATACAGTATCCCTCAGCATGCATTAGGATCTGAGGTTTTGCAACAAAATTCCATACATTAATCACATAATTCTCCATAGGTGTTTCGTACGGATTCTCTCCAATTACATATCCAATTAGAGCAGCTTTCCAGTAATTTTCCTGAGATTGTAAGTCCTCCTCACACAATCTAACAATCTTCTTACCATCTCTTTCAATTGGAGGCACAAATGATAGTGATTTTCCCATCTGTAAGCTACGATTACCTCGAACAACATCAGTTGTCGTAGGTGTTGGTTTCTCCGATCCACTAGCTTCTGAGTATTGCAATCGTCTCACTGTTAGATTCATCTTCCCTTCCATTTTTGCTGGTTGAAGTTGAATCTCTTCATCTGAGCTGCTCAATTCATGTCCTTCCTCGTAGGATTGATACTTCTGTGGAAGAAAGCTACCAAAAGTTAAAGGAGGTAGCTCCATCTGAACGCCGTTTTTTGGAGTATTTAGCTTCTCTTTCTGTAGAATAGTGTCATGCAATGTTTTCCGGCGACGTGCCATTGACTCCGGTGACAATTGCAAACTTTGCTATTGTGCGCCGAGAGAAACTATAAACGTGCGCCTCATAACCGGTCTGCTTGAGTGCAAAGGTTTTTTTCAGGTCATTCGGATGTGTTTTGTTTGGTTTCGACATCGTTGGTGATTTTCGAAAGTATTAGGAATTTTAGGCTTGAATCATGGGTTGAATTGGAGTTTCGATATTAATTTGGGTGTTCCGCGAGTTCGACTAGGTCCGCGTGATCATTTATGACTTGTTTGTGTTTTTGGTTGGGGTCCCGAGGGGCTCGGGTTGATTTTAGATGGTCGTCGGATGGTTTAGAATTGAGAAATTACAGTTGAAGCTGCTAGTGTGAGAGAGTTTTTTTTTTCTGCACCTGCGGAAGGGGAGCCGCAGGTGCGAGGTCGCAGGTGCGGACTTGGAGCCGTAGATGCGAAATTTTGGCTAGTTGGAGGAGTTCCGCAGGTGCAAGGTTTTTACTGCACCTGCGAAGCCGCAGATGCGAAAATTTGAGCGCAGGTGCGGAAGCCTGGCATTTGAGTGACGTCCGTAGGTGCGCACCTGGGACCGCATGTGCGGGCTCGCAGGTGCGCATAAATGGCCAAAGGTGCGGGACCACTGGACAAAAGGGTATATAAACCAGCCTTTGCGAATTTGAGCCATTTCTTCAATATTTTCATCCGAGATTAAGCTTTGGGAGAGGGTTTTGAATGAGGAAATCAAGAGAAATTTGTTGAGGTAAGATATTTGAACCTAAAACTCATCTCTATGTAATGTTTGGATTGATTTAGGGTGAATTGTGGGAAAAATCAATGTTAAATTTGGGTTAGGGCTTGGAAAAAATTGAGACTTTGATTGAGGGATTGAAGGGAAAACTGTGGTCCGATATGGATGTTCTTGGTATGTATAGAATTGTGGGAGAATGAGGATTCCAGTTTTGTGATTTTTTACGAATTCTGAGACGTGGGCCCGGGGGTCGGGTTTGGCAAATTCCGGGATTTGTGCCTAATTTTGATAAGTTTCGAATGGGTTTCATCTCCCTAGCATATTTGATGTTATTAATCTGATTTTAACATGGGTTTCGGAGATTTGGGAGCCGAGTGGAGGGGCAAGAGAATTGCGGAGTAGTTTTCGGGCCGGTGTGAGGTAAGTAACGATTGTAACTCTAGATCTGAGGGTATGAAACCCCGGTATTTCGTATTGTTTAGATAAATGAGGTGACGCATATGCTAGGTGACGAGTGTGTGGGTGTGCACCGATAGGAATTGTGACTTGGTTTGTCCCGTAGCGACTTCTAAGCTGCGTGTTTGATTAGTAACCTTATAATATCCTGTATTTTGGAGACTTAAATTCATTATGGGCTGTATTCCATGTTTGGGTCCTTGTGCCAGCATGTTTAGACCCTTAGGGGTAATTTTCCACTATTCTCACACTATTTTTGGTAGAAAACTTATGAACTCAGTCAAGCTTTATATATGTTGTTGTTATCACTATTATCACATTGTTTTAAAATACTATGAGGTATTTTGGGCCGAGTACCGTGAGTTGAGATGAGTTTCCTGAGTGCCTTGAGAGAATGATTGAGTGAGGCCGAGAGTCGAGTATGTGAGGATAGTTATGGATCGGGCTGCATGCCGCAGCAGATATTATATGGATCGGGCTGCACACCTCAACATATATATATATATATATATTGGATCGTGCTGCACGCCGCAGCAATATAGTGCTTGGGATGTAGGAGCCTTTCCGGAGTCTGTACACCCCCAGTGGGCGTAGTCGACTATTATTTGGATCGGGCTGCATGCCGCAGCGGTTATGTGTATTCATGGTACCTGTTGAGTGATAGTGCTGAGTTTGAGCATTGACTGGTGCTAGTGGACTCACGAGTGACTGGGAGACCTTATTTATGAGTGATATTGTGCACGAGGGGGCTATAAATTGTGAGATCATTATTTTTCACTCATATTACACTGAGTCTCTTTAATAAACGCTTAGTTAATGTTCTATGAAAGTTTAAATAGGGAAACTAGAGTTTGCAAAGTATTTGAAAAAATATAGACTTTTGATTTACTCTATTTGTTTTCACTAGCACATGTTTTTATGAAATTATCACTTTTAAATGCTCGTCACTTCACTCAAGTCCTTAGTTGCTTTGGTTACTTACTAAGTTGGTGTACTCACGTTACTCCCTGTACCTTTGTGTGCAGATCCAGGTACCAGATTTGAGCGTTAGCTGATTTCCCCTTTGCTCGGAGTTTGATCGAGGATTGAGGTAGTTGTTCGACGTCCCCAGTTGGCATTCTTTCCTTTCTTAGCTCGTAGATTTCTAGTATTCCCTGGATTGTACTAGTAGAGGCTTGTTATCAGATATTGTATTTACCTCTTTAGATGCTCATGGTAGTTGATTCCTGGTGTTGGGATCGTGGTTAGACTTGATTTTGTGGTATTACTGCGTGTCATTATGTTTTAAAACAGGAACCTTAAATGAACCTAGTTTCACGACAGGCGCCATCACGACCTATATTGATTTGGGGTCGTGACACTTAATCATCTTATGCTAAAATCAGTAGGCAAACTTTGTAGGTTCAATAATCGCATTAAGAAATTTACTTTGTATATGGCTGTCTGCTCGTTCGTTCAACATCACGTAGATATTCTTCCTATAGTATGTTGCAATTAATAAATTCTATCAATGCTAATCAGTTTAAGCGTGCATTTGATGTCTAAATGTGGAGGCTAACTTGAGCCCATACCTGTTTCTATTTGAAAGTCCTAAGTTGTTTTACCTGTCGCTTAGTATTTTTCCTTTGAGTAGCCTAAGTTAAGGTCTAGAACAACCCTGAAATATATGTCCAAATGCCTCCTGGACCATAGGCATGGGACAGGTAGTGCACGAACTAATATTAAATAGAGCGCTTTAGGTAAACAACTTAAAGATAGTAATCGGATAGCAGGAGATGATAGTATGTGCTCACTGAATAATATAAGTAACACCCCGTCTTGAGGGAGTTACGAAGTATTATTTATGTTGCACGGGGTGATCCTTTAGGCAAAAAAACTTAGGACCCCCTATTTCTGCTAAATTAATTCTTTCTTTTTCCAAACTATTTCTTTTCTCTTAGACTAATTCACATGATTTAAGTTCAGCCGGAACCCACCGTTGTGGACCTCGAGGAGTGCCTAACACCTTCTCTTCGAGGTAATTTGAGCCCTTACCCGATCTTTGGTGACGCAAACTAGTAAAACCGAGTCATTTGCAAATAGGTGCCCTAACGCACATTAATCCGTTAGGTGGTGACTCTCTCTTTTAATAACTCTTCCATTTTAAAAAATTGTCAATGTCGAAAGAAAAAGTGGCGCGACAGGTATGTTTGGTTGATGTCCCGGAGGCCTTGGGTGAGTTTTGGGTGCTTAATGGATGAAATTTGGACTTTGGAAAGTTGCTGAGGAAATTTTAGTTTCTGATGTTTCGCACCTGCGGAGGGGAGATCGCAGGTGCGGAATCGCAGGTGCGGCAAATCAAGAGTAGATGCGGAATTTGGAGGCTTGACCAGGGATCACAAGTGCAAGGGAAGTACCGGATCTGCGATGACCGCACAAGCGCCTAAGGAATCGCAGGCGCGGAGAAATCTGTAGAAGAGGACAGTGTTCCGCAGGCGCGCACGCGTATGTGCACCCCCCCTGCCGCAAATGCGGACCAAGTCCCTTACGTCATATCGCACCAGTGAGGTATTTTCCGCAGGTGTGACAGTAGGCCCGCATGTGCGGAAATCGTTGGGCAGAAAATGGGCAAAATCAAGGGTTGAGGTTCATATTCACAAATTTGATTTTGAGCTCGGGAGAAGGCGATTTCTTGAGGGATTTTCAGAGAGCTTTGGGGTTGTTGATACCCAATTTTTCCTCAAAATATTTTTAAATTTTGCATATATACCTTCAAAATCATGCTTTCATAGCAATTGGTATTTTCTATAATTTTCCTATATTTATATTAATTTATTTTAATTCATCTAGCATTTGTATTTCCAATAATTAATTATGAAATTGAATTATAAATGATTACAAAAATATTTATGTATTTAATTTATTTAGGGTCCTTTAGAAACCAAATTATTTCATAATTATCCAAATTGGCACTCTTTCGCTATAATTGCAATAACTTTGCAATTATAGCCTAATCATATGTTTTATACTATTTGTTATCCAATAATTAGTAATTTTACATTTTAAATACTAATTAATCATTTTAATTTATTTCCTAAGCATTAATATTTTTTTAATAATTATCAGCTATTTTATGAATTATTTTTAGCTAATTTAAATGGGTATTTAACAATTAGCCACCATTATTTCAATTTTAGCCTGAACTTTGCGTAATCCCTAACCCAATTGAAATAACACAACAGACCCAAGCCCAATTCCTATACTACCCCGCCCAACCCTGATGCAATCTCGACCGTTGATCAAATCTGATCAACGGTCCAAATAATCCCTTTCCATAATTAAACCTAAAGACTACTCCCTTCCCTATCTCATTTCACTTCCTCACTCCGCCAACTCGTCTCTCTCTAAACGCTCCACCTGCTGGGCCTATCTTTCTCTTCTCCGGTTGTCGCCTTGCCGGAAAACAAGGTGGTTTCACCACCCACAGCCTCATGGCTCCATCCTTAATGAGTGTCACTGCCTTTGAAGACCTCAAGTGAACCAGAGGCAGTTCACTCACCTCCTACGATCTCGTACCATTTTTTCGTCCATCCATGGCCGTCCGAGTAAAATCTTACCACTTTCCGGTTGAAATCGGTGATTTTTTAAAAACTTTCTTCTCCTCTATGGGTTCTCTTTGAAACCCTAACTTCTAAACCTTCCCATTTTTTCTAGATCTGTAACAGATCTATATGTATTTCGAGTTATTTTGATGTTTTCTTTAGGGGCTTTTCATTTTCCCTAAAACGATTTTTCGTCTACCAAACTAGGCTTCCTGAAACCCTTTTCAAAATAGCTTTTCTTTCTGATTTCTAGCATTATCATTTGATTCCCATCATGTTTATCATTATCTAAACCTTTTCCCTTTTGGTCTGATTTATTTTGCTAAAAACCCTAAAATTTCGGTTTTAATTCTATATTTTAAGTGTGTCTTTGATGAAACGTTTGTGCATGTGTTTGATTCTCATGGGTTTCCCAAGTCTCTATGATTTTACCTAGTGTTTGCTTACTAGGCCTGCTGATTCTTTGTTTCTTCCGCTTATGTTGTGCTTGTCATATTAATCTCCCTAATTGTTACTATCCTTGCTAACTGTGAGTATTAGGGTTTTGCTCTTGTCCTGTCGATTATACCATGTCTTATCCTACTAAGTCTTTCTATTACTTGCTATGCCCAATGTGAATCCCTAATTTGTGCTTCTGATTTTGCCTAATGTGCGTCTATACCGTTTAAATCAATACTATTTTGACACTTTGAATCTTTGAAGAACTGTGATTAGTACTTTACTGATTTTTACACAATATTCTAAACTGATTTTGAGTATTTCTTTACTTTTGTGATATTCTCCTTGATTGATACTGATTCCCTGTGATTAGAACCCCATTCGAGGGTTCTCTTACTGATTTCCAGAATTAAACTATGTCCTGCCTTATTTCTATGAATAAAACTGCTGTCAAATTAATTCTTATACACTTTCCTTAGTTAGAATATTCTGAATTTAGTCTCAATCTTATGCTCTATACTTTTATTACTTCTTATATGTTAACATTAGCTTTTCAGTGACTTATTTCCTTGTTTATTACTGTTTATTACCGTTTGAACCATGACTCCTTAATTAAGGGAAGTCTTAACATTAATTTGATCCTAATTGGTGTTTACTCCTATAATTGTGTTGAACTATTACTTGTTACCTTATTCTCTGCCTATTTTCAAAACTATATATACTCTATTCTCTCATTAGCACACACACGAATTCACACATGGCTCAACTCTCTCTTTTACACACATACGTTCTCTCTACTATTCTCCTTCTGATTAACTACTATTATCAGTCGGCTGCAAGCCAATACTGATTATTCTACTTACCTACTCTTCATTCTGTGTTTGTCAACTCCTAACTGGTATGTCCTCAATTTAGTTTAAAGCTTCAAAAACAATATGTTTCTTTTGGTATTTCAATTCATCTCATTTCTAATATGCTTTTACTTATGGTTTTATTGTTCAATTTGCAATTAGTATGTATACTTTGCTACTTTAGTTCTTAATACCTCCCCTTTTTAGCCTCAGCATGGTTACTACCCCCCTTTGCATGTTTCAACATGATTCTGCTTTGCTTTCTAGCATACCACAATATGCACTATATGTTACTTAGTCTCTATGTAATCCTGAACACATGTTGTATCCAGAACATTTTCTCTGAACCCGTATGTGACTCTACTTATTGTATGTTTTCCCTATATGCTTCATATTTGTTCCCCACCCCTCAGTCCCAGCTTGTGATTGTTAAACTAGTTTGGTTCTTATTTCTTGTTCTATGAGTACTGTTCTGATCCTGAGACTCTGATTGTCTTTCCCTTTTCCTTTCAAACTGTTTTCACTAAAGTAACAATCTTTATTGTTCTTTAAAGCCTATTTCAAACAAGTTATTTTCAAAATCTGTTTTCCTACTTAACCTTTTCAAAAACTATGTCAAGCACTCTCACTATACTCTTAGAAACATAGGTTCTGCCCCTCTAATGTGTGACTGCTTAGGGATCCCTATGAGATCCCTCTGAACTCTGATGCATTAGAGCTGGCATTTCCACACTGCACTTACTCATTATGGTTATGGCAATCTAGGTGTGAGCACTGCCCGGGATCCCTTGAGGTCCTTAGGGAACTCTGACACACCCGGATTATATGAAAGACTGTGAAACTTGCTGGCATTGAGGATTCTGGAGACTTTGGGCCTATTGGTAGGTTCCCTATAGTATAACTTCTTATTTTTCTATTCATTTATGTAATTCGTGCAAATGGCCTGTAATAATTATCTGTAAACAACTATTGGGGATGGATAGTGAAAAGGGAAAAGGGTAGCTCGCATGTTAAAGGGTAGAAATCATGTTCTTAGGCTTATATTCCTACTTGCGCAATAGAACTCATGTTTAGGACCAACATGTGCAAATCATGCGTTAGAAATCATGCTTCCTAGGTCTCATGTCTACTATTTCAGCATATCACTTGATATTACTGTCAAATCACTTAGAAAGATCAAATGTTAGGGTAAATAATGCTAATAATTGGTATCTTCTGCAATCATGCTGCCATGCGCACTTAGAAATCTTGTTCTAGGATAAAAAACACTAATAAACTATCACTCTTGCATCTTCTAAAATCATGCTTAATGGTGTAATTGTTGTGCATTTAGAAATCCTGCTTAGGAATTCTGCATATGCATCATGCTGCATCTCTACCTGTGCATTAGATATCATGTTATGAGGTTTTATTCGCTCAACTACACCTAGTCTAACTACTGGTGCATAAAAAGGTATAAAACCCATCATTCAGTTTTCCCTTAAATAACTGGCAATAATTTTGTGCTTTGCAACACCTAGAACTGCACGTTTAGGTAATAATTTACAACAGTCTCTATAACAATTCTGGTAATTATTATATGTTGTCCCATACCTAGGCAAGCCTTAGGTGATATAATTTTTAAAACTGGAAATCTGCTTCTTTGTGTATACTGCCTAACATTTCTTAAAACCAGTAGGCAAACTGATTAGGGCCCGTTTCTGAGTTATAAAGCAAGTCTGCGTATCTGCTCATATTCTGAATTAACCTAGATAACATGTCTTAGGGTACTAATTAACAATACTGCCCTTACATGTGTTTGAGTCGTGCTGTCTATTTGCATTACTTGTGGAGGTAAATTCGAGCCTCTTATCTGCTATTCTCTATTCCCATTTACTGAAGTCCTATGTGTTTTGTTTGTCGCCTTAGTATTTTTCCTTTGAACCTGAGGGTCTGCCTAGAACTGCCTTATATTAGAGGTCCTAAACTCCTCCAGGGCCATTAGGAAAGGACGGGTAACAGCACGCAATAAAGGTCGATGACCAACACTCGCTTTAATAACTGCTAAGGGGCGGGAAGGGTAGATATGGATATGATGACCGGTACGCTAGCCCCTCTTTGAGGAGTGAATACCGAGTATTGTACTGATGTGATCCATATGGCAAACAACCTAGGACTCCCCCTATCCTGTATATGCGTATTTAGATCATAGCTCTTTCAGAAAACCTTACTTAGACATTAAATATTTTAATAACTTTTGTAACAAATGTGTGCTTAGACTGCGAATCTTTCAAAACTCTTTACTTGTCTAAACAATTAATTGCCTACTTGCTACGTGCTTAGATTCACAAAGTTGTTTGGCCGGGAACCACAGTTGTGGACTCTGAGGGGTGCCTAACACCTTTTCCTTGGAGTAATTTCAATCCCTTACCCTTTCTCTTGTTGTCTAAAACTTGTTTGTAAATGACCCCAAATAGGTTCCCTAGCGCACCTTAATTTGTTAGGTGGCGACTCTTCGAATCCTTGTATACCCCTTTCCCAGAAGGAAACGAGTTGTCCCAATAATGTCAAGACCCCGACTAATACGAAACGAGGAGTTGAAAAAGGGGGTGCGACATGGGTAACGATTCCTAACTTTGTTTTGGTTGTATTTCATTAATCTATAAGTCGTTTTCTCCATTTAATTTCAGGTTTGGATTGAAAGGTTAAGAAAATGGGGGAAAAGTTCCCCAATCAAATTTCTGTGTTTTGAGTGGGATTTAGACATCGGATTTAGATGATTTTTGTACGAGTGATCTCATGGGTGAATGAGTGTTATTAATTGATAACTTTCACCCGATTCCCGGACGTGGGTCCAGGGAGGCTTTTTGGGCGTTTTCCTATTTTCTTACTTTAACCTCGATTTCATTAGCTAAAATAGTTACTTGTTGCTATATTTATGTTATGTTATTGATTTACTTAGATTTGGGCCACTCGGAGTTGGATACTCGTGGCAAGAGCGTGGTTTTGTATTGATCTGAGCTTGGTTCGAGGTGGCTTGCCTAACCTTTTGTGGGGGAACTTCCACTTAGGATTTTGGTATTGTTTGATATACGAGCGTCGTGTACGTGAGGTGATGAGTACATTCATGGGCTATTTGTTGTAAAACTTCATTTTTTGCTAAATCATAATTTGTTTTTCCTTGTTTGAACAACACTAGCATATGTAATTAGCTTGTCTAGATTAGAAAAACATGCCTACATGTTTTGACTATCTATTTGAACTCTGTGCAGCATGTTTAGTGAAGTATATGTTTTCCTTGGTTTGAACGTAGACTAAACTATAGATTTCTTGCTGTAAATGTTGTGTTTACTAGTTGAGCTGCATATTTACTTTGGGACTACGGAATGGTATTCCAGGAGATACCCCAGCGCTGCATATTTACTTTGGGACTATGGAACGTATTCCGGGAGATCCCCTTGTACTACATGTTTACTTTGGGACTACATAACGGTATTTAGGGAGATCCCCCAGCACTGCATATTTACTTTGGGACTATGGAACGGTATTCCGAGATATCCGCTTATACTACGTATTTACTTTGGGACTACAGGATGGTATCCCGGGATATCCCCCTGTTATTATTATTTTGTTATGAGCTGAGGGCTCTCTTTGACTTCTAATCCTGTAGATTTCTGTATTTTTTTTACCATAATATATATCTCTTTCTGCCTTCTTTCATTATAATTATACTTGTAGGCTCTGACCTGACCACGTCACTACTCGACTGAGGTTAGGCTTGGCACTTATTGGGTACCATTGTGGTGTACTCACACCCTTCCTACACATGTTTCCGTGTGCAGATCCAGGTACCTCTTGTCCGCCTTAGTATTAGCCAGCAATAGCAGCCATCAGAGACTCAAGGTATATTTGCACACGTCAGCAGATCCTCGGAGTCCCCTTCTATCACGACCCAAAGTCTAATGAAGGTCGTGATGGCGCCGGACACCACTGTCAGACAAGCCACACCAAGAAGTTAATTAAATTTTTATTTTAATACTTTTGAAATTATTTCCTTTCATTACACTAAATAATAAATAACGAACTTCCACTGAGTAAACAACAATGTCTTTAACAAGTTCAAACAATAAATAAATCCCATTGTCATCCCACAACCTGGTGTTACAAGTGCATGAGCAATTTCTAGGAATTAATGAAATACAATAACCGTCCGGAATACAGATTGGGCAATAGGGAATATACAACACAATACTCTGAAGGATACTCTATTGGCTGCGGGTCGTCTCGAGAGGTGCAGCTCACCTAAGTCTCCGTATCAACCATGTCGCTACGCCAAGCTAGGCCATTAGACATACATGTTTATGTGCAACGAAAATGCACAGCAAGTGTATTATGAGTACCAAAACAACGTGTACCTAGTAAGTATCGCGTTTAACCTCGAAGAGGTAGTGACGAGAGGTCGACTTTGATACTTACTAGTGGTCAAATTAATATAATTAAATGTGACGCTAATAATGAATGTCATGATTAAATAACAGATAACAACAGGAAGTGACAACTTCTTTCATAATTATAATTTCAATTTCCTTCATTTAAGTTAACAACTTATATCTCAAGGTATTTAAGGAATTCAAATCACTGAAAGTACCAAGCAATTAGCATGCGCAAATAATGTCGAGGTCACACGGCCCGATCCAACATAATAATAAAATGTGCACTGTCGGAGGGTCGAACGAGGAGAACCAAAGATGTATCTATTACACCGCTCGCGAATCATACGTGCGACGCTATCAAATATAAATAATAGAGTTACTCCGCTTGTGAATCAGTCAAGCGACGCAGGTACTTATAGATACACACATTCAAATGGTCAATCCATACTTCATCAGGAAAATAATTACCCAAGGAAATGACAATTTCTATTTTAATGGTCAAGAAGATGGTCTTTAATCTTTATAGAAATTCATTTGCCAAGTTCTATATGATTAAGCATTTTGACTTTATGAGTAAAATTACAAGTACGACAACTAAAGCATGGTGTTGGGTCCTAGACTACCCGCACATAAGCATAATAGTAGGTACGCACGGAATCTCGTCACCTCGTGCGTACGTATCCCCCACAAATAGTAGCACATAATTAATTATTTCACCTATGGGGACAATTACCTCTTACAAGGTTAGAAAGGAGACTTACCTCGCTCCGAAGTACCATAACCGGCTTCCAAGCCCTTCCAATGACTCAAATGGATACACAACGCCCCAAAACTAGCAAATAATTACGCAAACCCATTAATATATGCTCAAATATCCATCAGAATCCAATTTATAACAATTCCTAACCCCGATCGAAAAGTTGATAAAATCAGCCTCGCACTCACATGCGCATATTTCGAAATTTTTTCGAAGACAAAGATTACCCATAACCTCACGAACTCAAATATATAATTTATTCTCAATTTCATGCCCAAATTCGAGGTAACAATCCAAAAATACCAAATATTTGGTTTTCAGCCAAACCCCACAATTTTCCACTAATTTCCATGAAATTCCATGTTAACATCTATGTATAATCAAAGTATTTAACTTGGTATAGGTGGGAATTACTTACCTTGACATAGATGATGAAGATGAAGCTCAAAAATCGCCTCTAGGTCGTCTCCATGGAGGAAATGAGCCAAACCCATTTTTTGCAAACTTATACACTGCCAGGCAATTCTTCTTCGCGTTCGCGGGCCTCCCCTCGCATTCGCGAAGAACTAAAATTCTCGAAAAGTAATTCCAAACTCCTATAGTATAATGATTATAACTTTTATTACAAAACTCCAAATGACAAATGGTTTGATGTTATGAAAACTAGACTTCAAGATCTATAACTTTCATGTTTTGGTAATCTCCCAATTCCTTTTAGATTTCTAGATATAACCCGTAAAGGTCATCTCTGTGCAGCACAAATATCTTCTTCATCCTCCCGGACAGCATGTAGTGTAACCACCATAACTCTTTGTACACATAATCCAAGTGTTAAATGGTTTACCTTTCCAAAAACTAGACACAAAGAGCTACAACTTGTGTTTTTACATCATCCCCAAATTCCTTACAAATTGTGAGATCTGATCCTCCGAAGTTAGACCTCCGTAACAGATATTTTCCTCTTCGCGAACGCAAGGAACTCTTCGCAAACGCGAAGAACACAGTCCCTGAAGCCAAATCCTTCTACGCGAACGCGAAGAACAACACCAGACACCAGCATCAGCCATTGCAAAACAGCCTGAAATTATCCGAAACCACCCCGAAACACACCGGGGGCCCTGTCCAATCACACAAACCAGTCACGTAACATACACGGACCTGCTCCCGGCCTCAAATCACATCAAACAACACCGAAATCATGAATCGCACCCCAATTCAAGCTTAATGAACTTTAGAACTCCAAACTTCTATATTCGATGTTGAAACCTATCAAATCACATCCGATTGACCTCAAATTTTGCACACAAGTCGTATTTGACATTATAGACCTACTCTAACTTCCGGAATCGGATTCCGACATCGATATAAAAAAGTCCACTTCTGGTCCAACTTCTTAAAAACCTTTAAATTTCTAACTTTTGCCAAATGACTCCAAAATGACCTACGGACCTCCGAATCCAATTCTGGACGCGCTCCCTATACTAGAATCATTATACAAAGCCATTACCAGACTCGAAATCCCAAACGAACATCGATAACATTGAAATGCACTTCAACAAAAATATATGGATTTCTTAAAAAATGCCAACTTCCACAATAGACGTTGAAACGCTCCCGAGTCATCCAAAACCCGATCCAAAAATACGCTCAAGTCCGAACTCATCATATGAACCTGTTGGAACCTTCAAATCCCGATTCCGAGGTCCTGTACTCAAAAATCCAGCCTTAGTCAATTCTTCCAACTTAAAGCTTTTGAAATGAGGATTCTTTTTCCAAATCAATTTATGAACTTCCGAAATTTCAATTCCGACCACGTGTACAAGTCATAATTCCTGAAGTGAAGTTGCTCAAGGCCTCAAGACGCCGAATGACACGTTAGAGCTCAAAATGACCTGCCGGGTCGTTACATTATCTCGCACTTAAACATATGTTCGTCCTCGAATGTGCTAAGAACTGCGTTGGAGTTGTCCAAAATCATTGTTTAACACCTCTTGCACTTGCCCGTGCTACCACAACCTAGGTGAGCAAATTAGCTCGAGTCAGTCTAAAGATTCTCCCTTTTATTTAGTCCAACAAGCCTTAGAGCCAAATTCCTATGTCCGAAGCCCTCCACCGGGCCTGCTTACAACATATGAACACCGTATCAATCACCACACGATGTACCAAAACATGATTGCATGCCTTTGCTGAATTAACACCATGCACCGCATAATTCACCTGACCATAATAACATTCTCTGGTCATAATAGCCAAAATTATACGAATCAGATGCTCCAACATACTTCACGACTCATATAAGTCCTGTTCCAACTCTTGCAATACTTCCACGACGGAAGATATGTGTAGAATACCATAACCAACTGCCGAGGCAACAAATCATTAAGTCTATACTCCTTACAAGAGCCATCACCTCATGCTGAATCAATTAATGGCATTTGATCTTTCATACACTTCATATGATCTGATTGCACTGATCCTAGATCCATTAATCTCTTCTCACCCTGTACGAATCGCTCAAGCAACAAGCCACCCCAGACATGATCAAAATTCTCATATGATGCCACAACGTGCCAATAAACTACAACCTCGAATGCTATACATACGGAAAACGAACTCTTGGAGGAACTACTCAACTCACGCACTAATATGAACTTTCCTCAGAAAATAAGAAACAAAACACACAAAAATATAATATAGAAAATCGTACTCAACATTACACTGTTGCGGCGTGCAACCCAATCCAAATAACATACCCGTGGCGGCGTGCCACCCGATCCACACATAAAATTCACATAAATACACACCGAGCTAAAATGCTCATTACTACAAAATACTGAATATCAGTCACAAGCAATGCTAAATGCACAATACCATCCCCAGGGACACATATAGCGCCAAAAGCTACAAAACTCAAGCACAACGGAGGTGCGATATATGATCTGAATCTCACGATCCATCCTTCTCACATAACACCATCACTACGCGGAATCACAACACATAAGAAAACTAGCAATCCATTTCACAACTCACACGACACAATATAATATCGTATGAAATAGCAGATGCCAAAATAACACCTAACGTTCTAATACTTCTCCATGAGGAGCGCTATACTAAAATGAACACCTCTGGCCTAATATAGAGCCTGTATTCCTATTTAAATCCATCCACATACCTCAAGACGATTCTGATCGCACCGTACTAGGCTAATAACCTTTCACGGGTCTCTAATAACCCCTTGTTTTCCCATAACACACAAAAACAACCATCATAACCGGAACAAACCCCCACATTCCACATTCCAAACCCTACAAGCCGAGTTCGCTTCAGGCATAAATTCTCAAATTAACGATATCACCAAAATCTCTCACTTGGTTTCAAATCTTCCATCAATTAAGTGACTACATGTCACACTTATACAATCTTCCCGCGGCCACTCTTCCAAAACCTTCGACACAAGGTAACAAGTCTGCATATCCATACCACCAACCACACTAATGCTGTAAAGCAAATCAAGAATCCTTAACCGGGATACAAATCCTCTTTCAAAAAACACTGATCTCAGGTGACACTGAAGACAACACCAACTTACTCTAAACCTTCAAATCCCTTTCCTGCTCATCCGAGCTCATGACATCCTTATCAACACCGAACCGTAAATCTTGAATCCTCAACCTCCAAATCACATGCTAGATGCACTTAATCACGCCAATGCGCATGAGTACACGAATTTTATCTCAGCTCCTGAACCACTAATAGAGTAAACACTTCATCATGTAGAAACTTTCTACTTAACTCATTCCAAGAGAACCATAACAATACACGATTGAATTCTTATAACCGTAGAATATACAAATCCTCAAGTAGTGGTCTAAACCACCACTGCCCTTCCAGTATCCGCCTACACATCGCAGGCCATAATACCTAATTACACCCAAATAAAACCAATTACGGAAGCCGTCAAGCTTCGCACATACCGCCACAAATCACATGCATAATCTAATCACGCTGGAGGTATTGATCACTGCCATCATCATGCCAATTCAGCCAGGGCTAACAGACCTGACTTTTTCTAACGTATCCTTAACTTGTCTTAGAAATAATAATAACTCCACTTAACACATAACGACTTAATCTGCACTCCTCCCGAGTGCCTTTGTATCACGAGACCATGCTTTCTCAAATCCCAAAAACCATCTCATACCCTCCTTGTGTGCATGCTCGCATCCTCAACTGATACACCCATTTCGAAAATTCCTCTGCGAATTCGAATTCATTTTCCTTCATTCCTCCAAATACTATACTGCAAGCCGAAGATAACATAGAATACTCCAATCCCTTTTTTCATTATCCGCTACAAAAGCTTGGTTCTTAACCATACTATGGGCTTGAAATCCTTAGGCACCACATTTTAATTTTTGAATTCACTAGGACCTTTGCTGAGTCACCCATTTTGACTTGGTTCCGAACATAATAAACTTCAAAGCTCTGCTAGCACATGATCTTATAAGCCACAATATAACACACATTCTTCAATCCTTTGCTCAAATCACCACTGATATTTTCTTTCCTTTAGTCGTAATAACCCACCAATACACCAATGGCAAGAAACCTCACAAATAGATAACCATGCAACCCAATCGTAGGCGGTGGGACTCTCCCACTTAGCTTGAATCTACTATTATACAACTATGGAACCCACCGAGATTCCTTCTTCATTGTTGACATGATCTTGCACAACCAACCCACCCAAATTCCTCGAAATCCTTTTGTTAGCATTTCATGAACACTCCGAATATCTAGAAACATTCACATATTCGACCTCTTACTAGATGGTCAATAAAATCCTTTGTAGAAGCTTTGCTAACCACACAACTGCTGACCTGCTCACATGAGATAACCCACCTATAGAAAATACATGTCGACATCTTCAAACGTCACTGCACGGGGTATAATCACTACAACATCAATAACCCATCCTGAAACCGTTCTCATTCAACAACTATAACCAGTCCGTTCACTCTTTATGGACATCAACTAAATGTGAGACAATACCTTCCAATTCAAAGTTATATTGCATCTTTCTTCATATCTAGCAACTCCTTTCAGTTGCATCCAATCTCCCGTCGTAAAATAGCCAATATTTCAAATTAAGCCCGTGGACCCAATCACCGTCCACAAAAATTCCCAAATCACTCTAAACGTTTCTCAAGGCGTGTAGTCATCTTACCACAGAATCCATATGCTACTCCGCCTCTCTCCCACCTTGGTCAAACTCATCCTCTAAGAAACTACTCGACTCCTGCTTCTCACACTTGGACTTCTAGAAGTTTAACCACCGCAAGACACCTCCCACATTTCCTTCCTCATTCTTTTGCTGCCCAGTTGTTGCCTTAGATCAATATCTATCTTTGTAGCACTTGAACTGATAGATTGCTACTAACTTCAACCCCTTCCGAAGATCCTCCTTCTCGAGCTGTCAGCATTAGAAATACCCATTCAATCCTGGACCACCGCACCCTGCGATCTCTGACAACCGCTTCTCCAATACTATCACACAATATCCTACCCCAAAGGTGAATTGTAGAATATCATAACACCGGCGAACTTAACACATCCAATCGAGGACGACGACACCACGTCGTAGATGAAAATTCCACCACACTTGAAAACACCCATTCTCATTACTCTATCAACCTAAACTTGAACACTTATAGTCTGATTGCCTTTCCACCGCCGGAAATGAAATACCAAATCTTCGAATCGTGCTCGAAGTAGAACTCCTTTAAATTCATTCACTGCCTTGACAAATGGGCAAGCATCCTACCAGCACATTAATTACTACGTGATAACCGTTCATGGGCATCATACCAACTTGTGCATAGACTCAATGCTCTCAGAAGTACAACTACTGAGCAGAAATGATAGAGTATCCTTCCGCAAGGCGATGACAATAGCCAAAACAACTAGGCATAGAGAAACATTCCACACCACATCTGTAGAACAATTACAATTCCTTAATTCTCAATTTATAACAAGCGCTTCACGTCGCATAAGATTTAATGGAAAGAAAATGAAGGAATAAGCCTTAAAGGAATCAAACTGCACGAGGAGGAATCAAGAAGGGAAGTGCTCGTAACAGCCCTGTAGCCTCTCGAAGATAAGTACAGACGTCTCCGTACCAATCTGCAAGATTCTACTAGACTTCCTCATGACTCATGAGACCTAAGAGAACCTAGTGCTATGATACCATGTTGTCACGACCCAAAATTTAATAAAGGTCGTGATGGCGCCGGACACCACTGTCAGGCAAGCCACACCAAGAAGTTAATTAAATTTTTATTTTAATACTTTGGAAATTATTTCCTTTCATTACACTAAATAATAAATAACGAACTTCCACTGAGTAAACAACAATGTCTTTAACAAGTTAAAACAATAAATAAATCCCATTGTCATCCCACAAACTAGTGTCACATGTGCATGAGCAATTTCTAGGAATTAATGAAATACAATAACCGTCTGGAATACAGATTAGGCAATAGGGAATATACAACACAATACTCTGAAGGAGACTCTGCTGGCTGCGGGTCGTCTCGAGAGGTGCAGCTCACCTAAGTCGCCGTATCAACCATGCCGCTACGCCAAGCTAGGCCATTAGACATACATGTTCATGTGCAACAAAAATGCACAGCAAGTGTATTATGAGTACCAAAACAACGTGTACCCAGTAAGTATCTCATTTAACCTTGAAGAGGTAGTGACGAGAGGTCGACTTTGACACTTACTAGTGGTCAAATTAATATAATTAAATGTGACGCTAAGCATGAATGTCATGATTAAATAACAGATAACAACAGGACGTGACAACGTATTTCATAATTATAATTTCAGTTTCTGTCATTTAAGTTAACAACTTATATCTCAAGGTATTTAAGCAATTTAAATCACAGAAAGTACCAACCAAATAGCATGCGCATATAATGCCGAGGTTGTACGACCCGATCCAACAAAATAATAAAATGTGCACTTCGGGAGGGTCGAACGATGCGAACCATAGATGCATCAAATATAAATAATAGAGTTACTCCGCTTGTGAATCAGTCATGCGACACAGGCACTCATAGATACACACATTCAAACGGTCAATCCAGACTTCATCAGGAAAATAATTACCCAAGGAAATTACAATTTCTCTTTTAATGGTCAAGAAGATGGTGTTTAATCTTTGTAGAAATTCATTTTCCAAGTTCGATATGATTTAAGCATTTTAAATTTATCAGTAAAATTACAAATACGGCAAGTAAAGCATTCTTTTGGGTCCTAGACTACCCGAACATAAGCATAATAGTAGCTACGCACGGACTCTCGTCACCTTGTGTGTTCGTAGCCTCCAAAAATAGTAGCACATAATTAATTATTTCACCTATGGGGACAATTCCCTCTTACAAGGTTAGAAAGGAGACTTACCTCGCTCCGAAGTACCATAATCGGCTTCCAAGCCCTTCCGATGACTCAAATTGATGCACAACGCCCCAAAACTAGTAATTAATTACGCAAACCCATTAATATATGCTCAAATATCCATTAGAATCCAATTTATAACAATTCCTAACCCCGATCGAAAAGTTGATAAAATCAGCCTGGCGCCCACATGCGCGGATTTCGAAATTTTCCGAAGATAAAGATTGCCCATAACCTCACGAACTCAAATATATAATTTATTCTCAATTTCATGCCCAACTTCAAGGTAACAATCCAAAAATACCATATTATAGGTTTTCTACCAAACCCCACAATTTTCCACTAATTTCCATGAACTTCCATGTTAAATTCTATATATAATCCAAGTATTTAAGTTGCAATTGGTGGGAATCACTTACCTTGACATGGATGATGAAGATGGAGCTCCAAAATCGCCCCTAGGTCGTTTCCCATGGAGGAAATGAGATGAAATTAGCCAAACCCATTTTTTGCAAACTTATACACTGCCAGGCAACTCTTCTTCGCGTTTGCGGGCCTCCCCTCGCGTTCGCGAAGAACAAAAATTCTCGAAAATTAATTCCAAACTCTTCTCAAACAGCCTCTAGTATAATGATCATAACTTTTTTCACAAACTCCAAATGACAAATGGTTTGATGGTATAAAAACTAGACTTCAATATCTATAACTTTTATGCTTTGGTCATCTCCCAATTCCTTATAGATTTCTAGATATAAGCTTCCAAAGTCAGCTTTGTGCAACACTAATTTCTTCTTCATCCTCCCGGACAGCCTGTAGTGGAACATCCATAACTCTTTGTACACAAATACAAATGCTAAATTATTTATCTTTCTGAAAACTAGATACAAAGTGCTACAACTTTAATTTATACATTATCCTAAAATTCCTTAAAGATTGTGAGATATGAGCGTCCGAAGTCAGACCTGCGTAACATATATTTTCCTCTTCGCGAACGCGAGGAACTCTTCGCGAACGCGAAGAACAAAGTCATTGAAGCCAAATCCTTCTATGCGAACGCGAAGAACAACACCAGACACTAGCATCAGCCATTGCAAAACAACCCAAATTATCCGAAACCAACCGAAACACACCCGGGGCCCCGTCCAATCACACAAACCAGTCCGGTAACATAACACAGCCCTGCTCGAGGCCTCAAATAAAATCAAACAACACCGAAATCATGAATCACACCCTAATTCAAGCTCAATGAACTTTAGAACTCCAAACTTCAATATTCGGTGTCGAAACCTATCAAATCACATCCGATTGACCTCAAATTTCGCACACAAGTCGTATTTGACATTACAGATCTACTCCAACTTCTGGAATCGGATTTCGACCGCGATACTAAAAAGTCCACTTCATGTCCAACTTCTCAAAAACCTTTAAATTTCTAATTTTCACCAAATGACTCAATAATGACTTACTGACTTCCGAATCCAGTACAGGACGCACTCCCAATACTATAATCACTATACGAATTTATTCCCAGACTCGGAATCCCAAACGGACATCGATAACATTGAAATGCACTTCAACCCAAATATATGGATTTCTTCAAAAATGCCAACTTCCACAATAGACGCTGAAATGCTCTCGGGTCATCCAAAACCCAATCCAAACATATGCCCATGTCCAAAATCATCATACGAACCTGCTGGAACCTTCAAATCCCAATTCTGAGGTCCTTTACTCAAAAATCCAACCTTAGTCAATTCTTCCAACTTAAAGCTTCCAAAATGAGTATTATCTTTCCAAATCAATTCTGAACTTCCAAAATTCTAATTTCGACCACGTGTAAAAGTCATTATACCGGAAGTGAAGCTGCTCAAGGCCTCAAACCGTTGAATGACGCGCTAGAGCTCAAAACAACATGTCGGGTCGTTACACCCTCTATATTACTTTGTTTTCCTCCTATACTTCTTAGACTCCTTGTTTAGTAGACTGTAGATAGATTTCGTAGAGCTTGTGACTCTTGGTTCCGGGTTTTGGGAAGTGTGTGTGTAAATAGGCAAATTTGTTTTTCTTGTATATGCTGAATGACATTTTACCTTCATATAGCCATTTTTTATTTTTAGTCGTTCCTTTATATTCGTTATTTTTTGCTATTCTAATGTTGATAGGCTTACCTAATCGTAGCGACTAGGTGTCGTCTCGACATCTTTCAGAGGGGCAAAATGGGTCGTGACATGTTGGTATCAGAGTTGTAGGTTCCTAGGCATCGTGAGTCACTGGACGATTTATATGAGTCTCGCGGATCAGTGTGGAGACGTACATACTTATCTTCGAGAGGCTAAGTAACTATTAATAACAATCATACTTCTTTTATTTCCTAGCAATGCGAATTATTGACATTAAAATTCTAACATTTCTATTATATTGTTTCTCATAGATGGGGTGAGGACCCATACTGGGAGGACCGACAATCGGGCACCTGCGCTCCCTATCAGAGCCGCTAGAGGCCAGGTCGGGGTAGACGACGACAATGCGGTGCAGCCAGAGCACTAGCGCGAGCTGCCACAAAGAGGCCCCTAACAGCCCCAGTAGGAGGGCACGACACCAGAGGTTCCTATTGCCGCTCCAACCCTCCAGGAGACTTTGGATCAGTTCATGAGCATGTTCAGCACTTTGTCTTAGGCTGGGCTAATTCTGATAGCTCCTGCCACATCTCAGGCCGAGGGAGGGGCACAAACTCCCGCAGCCTGTATTCTTGAGCAGAGTGTCTAGGTTTATCAGACCCAGAGTTTATTTCATATGCCCCTAGTGGCTCTGATTCAACATGAGACCAGGGTAGCTTCTTTTGATGTAGAGCACCTCAGATTTGAGAGGTACAAGAAATCCCACCCACCCACCCACTTTCAGCGGATTAACTCTAGAAGATTCTCAGGGTTTTCTTGAGGAGTGTCATTGTATCCTCCGCACTATGGACATAGTAGAGACGAGTGGGGTTTCTTTTCAACGCTTTCAAGCTGAGGGGAGCGGCATATCAGTGGTGACGTGCCTAATTGCTGAGTAGTCTGGACAAGGAAGCCTCACACACTTGGACTCAGAGCCTTAGGGATGCTTGGCATGCAAAGTTTGAGCAGCTCCACCAGGGTTCTATGACTATGACGGAGTATGCAGTCCGTTTTAGTGAGCTCGCTCGACATGCACCGACTTTGGTTTCTACAGTCAGAGAGAGGGTTCATCGCTTCATTTAGGACTCCATCCCAGTATTCAGACTAGTATGGCCAGGGAGTTAGAGATAGATATCACTTATCAGTAGGTCGTGAGTATTGTCAAGAGAGTGGATGACATGCTTTCCCGGGACAAATAGGAAAGAGATGCTAAGAGGTCTCGAGAGAGTGGTCATTATTCAGGAGCTCGTGTGCCAGCAACACGCCATAGTAGGAGTTTTGTGATTCATTCAGCTCTTCCAGCAGCCAGCGGTGTTCCAGCTCCTCCTAGACCTCAGGAATCTTATTATGCACCACCAGTATCTAGTGTGCCTCTTGCTCGAGGTGCTATTACAGGCTAGTATAGCAGGCCAGGTCCGAGTCAGTCTCAGCCATCGTGTCCTCCGATGGGTTATTTTGAGTGTGGTAATACTCGTCATATGGTTAGAGACTGCCCTATAATCAAGAGGGGTGCACCTCCACAAACTTCTCAGCCACCACGTGCTCTACTAGGTCCTCCGGCCATTCTTCCAGCCCCAGCTGCCACCCCACCTATTGAGGCAGCTCGAGGTAGAGGTCGAGGAGGTCGAGGTTGCCCTAGAGGGGGAGGCCAGACCAAGTATTAGGCCCTTCTGGCCCGTTCAAACGCAGTTGCTTCCGGTTCTATCATCACAAGTATTGTCCCCATCTGTCATAGGGATCCGCCGGTATTATTTTACCCAGGCTCTACGTATTCATATGTGTCCTCTTATTTTGCTCCACGTTTGGGAGTATCTCGGGGTTCTTTGAGTTTCACTGTTTATGTATCTACTCCTGTGGGAGATTCTCTTGTTGTGGACCACGTATATCATTTGTGTTTGATTGTTCTTAGTGGTTTTGAGACCAGAGTCGATTTATTATTACTCAAGATGGTAGATTTTGATGCTATCTTAGGCACGGACTGGTTGTCACCCCATTATGCTATTCTTGATTGTCATGCTAAGACCGTGATGCTGTCTATGCCAGGCTTACTGCAATTAGAGTGGAGAGGTACCTTAAGGTATACTCCCTACAGTGTCATTTCATTTCTTAAGGCTCAGCGAATTGTTGAGAAGGGGTGTGATGCATATATGGCCTATGTGAGAGATGTTAGTATTGATACCCCTACAATTGAGTCAGTTCTAGTAGTGAGGGACTTCCTGATGTGTTTCTAGCTGATCTTTCAGGCATGCCGCTTGACAGAGATATTGATTTTATCATTGATTTTTTGCCAGGAACTCAGACCATATTTATTCCTCCTTACCGTTTGGCTCCTCCTGAGTTAAATGAGTTGTAGGAGCAGTTGCAGGAGTTGATTGATAAGAGTTTCATTAGGCCTAGTGTGTCACCTTGGGGTGCCCCTGTCTTATTTTTGAATAAATATTATGGTTCTATGCGTATGTGTATTGATTATCGTCAGCTAAACAAGTTTAAAGTGAAGAACATGTATCCATTGCCTTGAATCGATGATGTATTTGATAAGTTACAGGGTGCCAGGGTGTTTTCCAAGATTAACTTGCATTCCAGCTATCATCAGTTGAAGATTCGGCAGCCGGATATTCTGAAGACTGCTATCCTGAGGACCGTGCTTGAGTCTTTGAGGGAGAAAATATTGTATGCAAAACTTTCTAAGTGTGAATTCTGGCATGATTCGATGTCATTCTTGGGTCACATAGTATCTTTTGATGGGATCAAGGTAGATCCGAGAAGGTGGAGGCAGTGCATAGTTTGCCAAGACCATCATCAACTACGAAGATCCGCAGTTTCCTTGGTTTGGCGGGATACTACCGTCGCGTTTTAGAGGGGTTTTCATCTATTGCAACACCTATGACCAGGCTGACCCAGAAGGGTGCTCCGTTCAAGTGAACCGAGGAGTGTGAGGAGAGTGTAACGACCCGATCGGTCATTGAGAGTGTTTTAGCCTCGTGTCCCCCATTTCTGCTTTATTTTGTGTGATTCAGCTCTTTTATGTTGTGTTGGGTTGGTTGGCTCGAGTTCGGAGTGATTGTGGAGAGAAATGAGACACTTAGTTTCTTAAGTGGGTTAATTAACGGAAAATGTCAATCGGAAGTTGACTTATAGGTAACTGATCTCGAAATTGAGTTTTTATGGCTCGGATAGCTTCGTTAGTTGATTTGGGAGTTAGGAGTGAGTTCGAAATGTTATTAGGAGGTCCGTGGAAGAATTACGCTTGAATTGGCGAAATTGGATTTCTGGCAATTTCGGTCGGTAGTGGAAAATTAGTTATCTGGTTCAGAAGGGAATTTTGGAAAATTGGAATAGGTTCGTAGTGTTTCTAGTGATGTGTGTGCAAAGTTTCAGGTCAATCGGGTGTGGTTTGGTTAGTTTCGGAATCGTTGGCGAATTATGGAAGTTTAGAAATCCTTAGGCTTGAATTTCGAGTTAATTTGGTGTTTTGATGTTGTTTTGAGTGTTCTAGGTTTCGACTAAGTTTGTGGGATGATACAGAAAGTTTTTGTATATTTGGTTGGGACCCCGAGGGGCTCGGGATGATTTCAGATGGCCGTCGGAGAGCTTGAAAGTTGGAAAATATGTTATATGCTGTTGTTCTAGTGTTCCGCACCTGCAGAAGGGTGATCGCAGGTGCGGTCACCACAGATGCAGTCTGGTCATCGCAGGTGCGGAGATCGGTTGCCTGGGGATGCATCACATATGCGGAAGGTGAGTTGCACCTGCGAGCCCGCAGGTGCGGTGGATTGAGCGCATGTGCAGAATGGGGGCCTTTAAGTGAAGTCCGCAGATGCGGACCATTGGTCGCAGGCGGGGGCCACAAATGTCGAAAATGGACCGCAGATGTGGAACCCCTGGGCAGAAAATATAAGTACTTGCATTCTCGAATTTTAACAATTTGTTCATCAATTTTCATAGGCGTTGGAGCTTTTGGGAGCAAATTGAAGAGGGATTTCAAGGGCTTTTCGTGGAGGTAAGTTTCTTGGACCTTAAACTCGATTCTATGGTGGTAGTTAACTGATTAGACATGAAATTAGTGGAATTCAAGGGTTAATATTGGGGGATTAGGCCTTTAAATTGGAGAATGTAATTTAAGAATTTGAGGGGTCGTTTGTTGTCGGATTTTGATGAATTTTGTGTGTATGGACTCCTGAGAGAGTAAGGATTCTAGTTTTATTATTTTTTATCGGATTCAGAGACGTGGGCTTGGGGCTCGGGTTCGGTCAATTATAGGATTTTTTATGTAATTTTATTATTTTTGTGTGGGTTTTGTTCCTTTAGCATATATTGATGGTATGAATCTGATTTTGAATAGATTCCGGGATGATTGGAGGCCGAGTCGAGGGGAAAAGGCATCGCGGGGTAGATTTTCATCCGGCTTGAGGTAAATAATAATTGTAATTCTTGCCCTGAGGGTATGAAACCCCGAATTTCGCATCGTATAACTATATTGGAGTGGTGCACATTCTAGATGACGAGTATGTGGCGCACACGGTTGGGTATTGTGACTTGGTCCATTACGTAGCAACTATTAAGTTGCGTATTTGACTATAAATCATATGATATTTTATGTTTTAGAGATTATTACTATGTTTTGGGATGAATGCCATATTTGGGCCTCGTGCCAAGTTGTTTGGATCCTTAGGGTCTTTTTACTGGTATTTCCTCACTATGTTGATTTAAGATTTACACTGAGTCATGCTATGTTTAATTGATTTCGAAACTCAGTCTTATTTACTCCATTTGATGCATAAAATGATATTTTGGGCTGAGCACCCTTTTTACTTATAGCCCAAGTGGCTTGAGAGTTTTCTGATTGAGTGAGGCCATGGGCCTGTGTTGTGAGGATATTATAGTATCGAGCTGCACGCCACAACATGTTGTACTATTTTATTATATGAGAGAGGTTGAGGGCCTGATTGATTATGCCACGAGATGGCTTGTTATAGTGCTAGGGATGTAGGAGCCCCTCTGGAGTCTGTACACCCCCATTGAGCGCATGTACCTATTGAGTGCGAGTGCCGAGTAACGAGTGATTGGGAGGCATGAGTGACTGTGAGGTTGCCCGAGGGGCTGATTATGAGAGACTGTGAGGTATGCCCGAGGGGCGATTTATGATATATGTTTCTTCCCGAGAGGCTATTTATGGTTTTCCCTACTTTTACACTAAACTTTTGGAAATTTTATTGAAACTGTCAGAAAATAAGTTCACAAATGATTTTACTTAAAACGGCTTTTAAGCGTGATGATTTGACATGTACACGGTTGGAGAGAAATGTTGTACTCGCTGTGAATTCATGACATGTATTTATGTGTTTCTTATTGCTCAGACCCTATTTACTTTTATTACTTACTAAGTTGGCATACTCACATTACTCCCTGCACCTTGTGTGCAGATTCAGGTGCGAGGGCTGGGTAAGAGCTGATTTCTTGTCTCAGAGATTCATGGAGATTCGCGAGGTAGCTGCACGCGTCCGCAACCTTTCCTATCTCCTTCTTACTGTTACAGTGTTCATTTTCCCAAACTTGTATTTTTTAAACGCTCATGACTAGTGACTCCGGGATTTTTGACTGTATTTAATGTTTAGTATATCCTTGTTTGTTTTGAAATCCTTAAGCCGATTTTTTTATGAAATATCAAATTAGTAATGATTTGAATTAAAGGTTTCTTTATGATATAAGTATTGAATTGGCTAGCCTAGTATCGCGATAGGTTCCATTACGGTTAGGGTAGTTTTGACGTCGTGATAAGTTGGTATCAGAGTATAAGTTACATAGGTGTCACCGGTCATAAGCCGGTTTAGTAGAGTTTTGGGTATCAGTACGAAGACATATGTACTTATCTTCGAGTGGCTACAGAACCCTTAAGAAAAATCTCACATTCTTGAATACTTGTCGTGCGAACCCATTTATTCAGCCAAAGACGTAACTCTATGAATTCCTTTCATGTATTCGTATGCGCGCATGTGCGCATGGTATCAGTGGTGCATCGACGACTTGTGAGTCCTTTAATGAGAGGCGACATGTTATTTCTGTGTGTGATGTGGGCTAGTCTGGAGGACTCGAGGCCGGGTTTTATTTGTGGCTTGAGTCCCGATATTTTGATTGTGTGAGCCCGTGCATTTGGGACTTATATGTCCATTTGCGTCCTTATTGGTGGGTTTTGTAACTGGATGACTATGTGGCGAGAGTGATTCAATGGTGAGGTGTGCTTAGATTGTTTGATTATGACAAAAGGATTGGCTGGATATTTAGCAAGAACTATTGAGTGGTTTACTTCTGTCTTGAGTTGGCATATGTCCTCGAGTTGTGAGTGTATTGAAGGACCTCTCATGTAGTTTAGTAGTGGAGTGAAGTGGATCTTTCTGTTGTGTTACGAGTTACTAGTGATGTCTTTTGGGTTGACCAATGCCCCAACAGCGTTCATGTATTTGATTAATAGTGTATTCCGGCCGTATTTTGTACTTCTTCGTTATTGTATTCATTGATGGCATCATGGCGCACTCACATAGCTAGGAGAAGCATACTTAGAATTTTAGGATGGTATTATAGGGATTGAGGGAGGAAAAGCTTTATGCAAAGTTCTCCAAGTGTGAATTTGGCTCAGTTCAGTAGAATTCTTTGGGAACAAGGTGTCCAGTGAGGGTATCCAGGTGGTCAAACGAGTGTGGAGAGAGATTCCAGAAGCTCAAGATTGCTTTGACCATAGCTCCACTGTTAGTTTTTCCATCAGCTTCAGGTTCTTATAACGCGTATTGTGGAGACTCGAGGGTAGGCGTTGGTTGTGTTTAAAGTGATTGCGTAATAGCTATGATTTCTGGAAGGGTATAGGGAGTTATCATATTGAGTCTAAGCATTCAGGGTTATCTCCCGCGGGATGTCCCGATGGTTGTGTGATCCTTATGTGGTTTTGTAGCAAGTCCTCCCTTGCTAGTAAATGATATATGTTGCAATTTGAGTTTAGATCGCTTGTGGAAATTGGCACGACTAATACAATGGTGAAGTGAGATTTGCAGATGATTTGAGATATTAGATGGTTTGTGTTATATGAGTTAATGAAGGATTTAGTTGAATCTCACTGTGGTATTGTGGCAGTGTTAGCGTATGGGCATTATGAGCTTTTGTGTGTTTTGACCTAGTGCTTTGAGCTAAGTAGGGGAGTCTGCTATTGATAAGTTGGTTGCGCCGCTAAGTGTTGTATCAGTTTCAGTTTGAGGTATACTAGTTAATAAGTTGTGGCTTACAAGGGTTGAGATCGGGGATGACTCGAGTAAAGGAAATTTTTGATAGAAGTTGTGTTATGCTTTATGGGTGTATAAGAATCATGGAATGACTTGAGTTGTTATTATTGAAGGATGTAATGTGCATGGAGCAAGAATTTATTTGGTTGAATTAAGCTGGGGTTACCCCCCTAGGGTGTTTGAATTCTAATAGAGCACGGGTCATTCGATCCGTTTGATTAGTCTAATTGAGGTTTGAGCAGAGTCGATGACTCCCAAGAATGGTTCTAATGGATTCAAGATGTATATGTAAAAATTTGGGGATCTTCAGGATGTGTATTTTGATAGAAATTGAGGTTTACATTGGAGAGTGTCAAGACTTGTGGCATTTTTATATTATTATGGATTCTACATATTAGAATCAGGAACGTGAAAGTAATGGCTTTAGATTCGCAGGAAGTCTCTTCAGTGTAAGTATTTTGAATGTAGTGCTTTTGGAGATATTTGAGAGAGTATTCAGCGGCTTATGAGCCTTAGACGGTATGATTTTATGCTTGGGTCTCGTGTGGTGAGTCTGGGTTGAGAATTCTGGTATTATGGCAAGGAGAAGTATCAATTCGAAGGTAATTCAGAAGGAACTTGGATAAATATAACATCTTGGTAGTAGGTCAGATCGTCATGGTAAGGTATATGACAAGTTCTTTGGGTGTTTATGAGGTAATGAGTTTTTACGGGTGTTTCGTGGCATTGCTCTTGGGTTTTTGGTGACCTGCGTAGCTTGGTTGAGTTAGAAGGATTCAGTCCTAACGGTTTGGTGTTGTACAAATGGGATTCAGAGAGTTCTTGATGGTTTCTACCACGGTTAGAGATGTATATTTTCTACTGGCGTGAGAAGCATGTGATGTATAGTGACTTTGCTTCTAGATGGATTAAATGGAAAGTTCTTGGCTAGTTGAGTACGTTGCTTGTGGCTTGGAAGAGATTATGAACTTCTCATATTTATCATAGGATGGCATGGTGTATGCAGTATGTTGTGTAGGGTTGAGATTTGCATCTGTGAGGTAACGGTTAAGTGCTAGAAGGAAAGTCATAAATTCTTAGGCAGCATGGGCAATTTCATATGACTAGGTAAATGATATCACCAATTGGCGTGGCTTGATGAGGGTATACATTTCAGGAAGGTCAATGTGTTTGAATTAAGGGTGCTTCATTGGTATTGCGACACTCACTTGTTGGATCGACTGCTGATATTAAAGTTTACTTAGTGGCACAGAAGAATTATAGGGGTATCCCTCATGGAATGATTGAGTATTAGAGGTGTGTTATATATTCGAGCGGTTGAGTTGGGACCAGATATGGTGATTCGTGCGCTTCATGGACTTCGAGACTAAGAAGTCTCATAAATAGGATATTTTTTGGTTGTGGACTGTGAAGATGCGAGCAAAGCTAGTCAGACGTTAGTATGTGCCATGATTCAGTCATTGTGAGCTTTCAGAGAGTTATCTATCTTTTGCAGGTGACAAGAGTTGATTTAGGGTTCATTAGTAGGCCCAGTACGGATATGTGTTCTACACCTGGTCAGAATTGTTCACTCTAAATTGCTATTTTGAGGGATGTACCATTCGATTGTCATAGAGCTTATTCGTGTTCTGGAGTTATCTATTAGTTACTCTTCAGTGTTGCAAGGAGTTGTGATTGTTGGTTTTATGCACATATGGTGCGGTTCTATTTGAGCTTTATAGCGGGATTTGAGTAAGCTAAGTAATTGGGTATTGTAGGATTGAGATGTATTGGCTATGTTCTTTTGGGTTCTTGTGGGTATCGTCCGATTCCCCGTGGTTATGGAAATGCACTTTGAGTACTTGATGTCGAATTGCGCATGGTTATTGATTTTGAGCAAGGTGGCTTGAAGTATTTCATGTGGACCAACGTTTGGATGGGATCACGCATTGTAGCAGAGTTATGTAAAGGTATGATCCTTGGTGTCGAATTCGTGTGTTTTGGTTCTACGATGTGTGCCAGGCTCTTAGCAGGGTGTTGTGATGGTACTTGTTAAGCTGGCAGTATAATCCTCTCGTGTGAATCTCTTCTATGATTTGAGTATGTTGGGATGTTGCTATTGGGTGCACGAGTTGCACATGTTATGGATTTTGATTGCATTGATTTGCCATGTCATCAGAGTGGTCGTGTTGGATGAGAAGAGGTCGTTGGACCTTGAATGAATACTATTAGAATTGACTACATCATGCTTGGAAGGATAATATCGGATGTCGGCTTAGAAATCTTCTATAATTCCTGTCGGAGAAGGGGGATCTCCATGACTAGCTTATCGAACAAATGGTTACTAGTTTCTGCGTGTTTCTTTCATCATTAGCAGTATATGAAAGTGTTAGAACGAGGCTTTTCTTGATAAGAGGTTATTTACGGTATTAGTTGTTATGAGCAGCTATTGTGATTAGGAGTGATAACTATTAGTGTTTGAGTCATATGGTATATCATGTAATTACATCTTGGGTTACGGATATGGCTTGATACGACGTGTTCAGACTTATTCTGTTGATAGATGCAGGATTTTCATCTTATAAATTATTTAAGAACTGAAAATTTGGTTCTAAGGTTTATGTGTTAGGTTGGTTTGCAGAATTTCAGCTATGTTGTGCTATGGGACCTATATGGGATAGGGTGATGTGGGATCACTCCCGTGTATGTGCATGGTAGGTTTCACGACAATTTTGATGGTTTTTGGAACAACTCTAGGCACGTTCGATGACAAACGTATGTTTAAGTGGGGGAGAATGTAACGACGCGATCGGTCATTTCGAGAGTTTTAGCCTTGTTTCCCCTATTTATGCTTCATTTTGTGTGGTTCAACTCTTTTATGTTGTGTTGGGTTGGAGGGCTCGGGTTCGGAGTGATTGTGGAGAGAAAAGAGACACTTAGTCTCTTAAGTGGGTTAATTAGTGGGAAAAGTCAGCCGGAAGTTGACTTATAGGTAAATGATCTCGAAATTGGGTTGTTATGGTTTGGATAGCTTCGTTAGGTAATTTGGGACTTATGAATGTGTTCGGCCGAGGTCCGTGGTAGAATTAGGCTTGAATTATCGAAATTGGATTTTTGGCGATTTCCGGTCTGGTTAGTGGAAAATTAGTTGTCGGGGTCGGAATGGAATTTCGGAAATTGGAATAGGTTCATAGTGTCGTTTGTGATGTATGTGCAACGTTTCAGGTCATTTTGGCGTGGTTTGGTTTGTTTTGGCATCTTTAATGAATTTTGGAAGTTTGGAAATCCATAGGCTTGAATTTCGAGTTAATTTGGTGTATTGATGTTGTTTTAAGTGTTCTGAGGGTTCGACTAAGTTCGTGTGATTATACGGAACGTGTTGGTATATTTGGTTGGGGCTCGAAATGAGTTTGGATGTCTGTCGGAGAGTTTGAAAGTTTGAAAATATGTTGTGTGCTGCGTTTCTGGTGTTCCGCACTTGCGGAAGGGTGATCGCAAGTGCGATCACCGCAGGTGCGGTTTGGTCATCGCAGGTGCGGAGATTGGTTGGCTAGGGATGCATCGCAGACGCGGAAGGTGAGTCGCACGTGCGAGACCGCAAGTGTGGTGGATTGAACGCATGTGCGGATGGGGAGCCTTTAAGTGAAGTTCGCAGATGCGGACCACAGGTCGCTTGTGCGGTGGCAGCAAATGCGGAAAATGGATCGCAGATACGGAACCCCTGGGTAGAAAGTAAAAGTACTTGCATTCGCGAATTTTAGCCATTTGTTCATCAATTTTCATACGGGTTAGTGCTCTTGGGAGCAAATTGAAGAGCAATTTCAAGGGATTTTCGTGGAGGTATGTTTCTTGGACCTAAAACTCGATTCTATCGTGGTAGTTAACTGATTAGACATGAAATTAGTGGAATTTAAGGGTTAATATTAGGGGATTAGGGCTTGAAATTGGAGAATGTAATTTACGGATTTGAGGGGCCGTTTGTTGTAGGATTTTAATGAATTTGGCATGTATGGACTCGTGTGAGTGTAAGGATTCTAGTTTTGTAAATTTTATCGGATTCCGAGATGTGGGACTTGGGGTCGGGTTTGGCCAATTACAGGATTTTTGATGTAATTTGATTATATTTGCATGGGTTTTGTTCCGTTAGCGTATATTGATGTTCTGAATCTGATTTAGAATAGATTCGGGGCAATTTAAGGTCGAGTCGAGGGGCAAAGGCATCGCAGAGTAGATTTTCATCCGGCTTGAGGTAAGTAATGATTGTATAACTATTTTAGAGTGGTGCACATGCTAGATGACGAGTATGTGGCGCACACCGTTGGGGATTGTGACTTGGTCCGTCCCGTAGCAACTATTAAGTTTCGTATTTGACTAGAAATCATATTGTATTTTATGTTATAGAGATTATTACTATGTTTTGGGTTGAATGTCGTGTTTGGGCCTTGTGCCAAGTTGTTTGGACCCTTAGGGTCTTTTTACTGCTATATCCTCACTGTTTTTATTTAAGATTTACACTCAGTCATGCTATGTTTAATTGATTTCGATACTCAGTCTTATTTACTCCATTTGATGCATAAAATGATATTTTGGGCTGAGCACCCTGTTTTACTAATAGCCTGAGTGGCTTGAGAGGTTTCTGACTTAGTGAGGCCGATGGCCTGTGTTGTGAGGATATAATGGGATCAGGCTGCGCACCGCAGCATGTTTTACCATTTTATGATATGAGAGAGGCCGAGGGCCTGATTGATTATGCCACAAGATGGATTGTTATAGCGCTTGGGCTATAGGAGCCCCTTCCGGAGTCTGTACACCCCAGTGAGCGCATGTACCTACTGAGTGCGAGTGCCGAGAGATTTGGAGGCATGAGTGACTGTGAGGTTGCCCGAGAGGCTAATTATGAGTGATTGTGAGGTATGCCCGAGGGGCTGATTATGAGTGTTGTTATGCCCGAGGGGCGATTTATGATATGCTTTTGCCCGAGAGGCTAATTATGATTATCACTACTTTTATACTAAACTTCTTGTAATTTTATTGAAACTGTCAGAAAATATGTTCTCAAATGATTTTTTACTGAGAACGGCTTTTAAGCGTGATGATTTGACATGTACACGGTTGGAAAGAAAGGTTGTACTTGCTGTCAATTCATGACATGTATTTGTATATTTTACTGCTCAAACCCTATTTACTTTTATTACTTACTGAGTTGGCGTACTCACATTACTCCCTGCACCTTGTGTGCAGATTCAGGTGCGAGGGCTAAGTGAGAGCTGGTATCCTGTCTCAAAGATTCACGAAGATTCGCGAGGTAGCTGCACGCGTACGCAACCTTGCCTTTCTCATTCTTACTGTTATAGTGTTCATTTTCCCAGACTTGTATTTTCTTAAGACGCTCATGACTAGGGACTCCAGGATTTTGGGTTGTATTTAATGTTTAATATATCCTTGTTTGTTTTGAAATGCTTAAAGAGAAATTTTTATGAAATATCAGATTAGTAATGATTTGATGAAAGGTTTCTTTATGCTATAAATATTGAATTGGCTAGTCTAGTATCGCGATAGGGGCCATCACGGCCAGGGTAGTTTTTGGGTCGTGATAGAGAGCTTTCCGAAGCTCAAGACAACGTTGACTACAAACCCAGTACTGGTATTGCCTATAGCTTCAGGGTCTTGCACTGTCTATTGTGATGCTTCGAGGATTGGTCTTGAAGCGGTGTTGATGCAGGATGGTAGGGTGATTTGCCAACTTCTTTGAAGAATACGAAACTGATACAGGAATGAAGTCGGTTGACTTGGTCAGCCTATCCATAATGAACCACACTCCGTCAAACATCCTCTGAGTCTGTGCGAGTCCAACTACAAAATCCATGGTGATACGCTCCCACTTCCACTCGGTAAGGTCAATCTGCTGCATCAAACCACCGGGTCTCTGGTGCTCGTACTTAACCTGCTGACAGTTCAAGCACCTTGCTACAATATCTTTCTTCATCCTCCGCCACCAATAATGTTGTCGCAAGTCCTGGTACATCTTTGTGGCGCCCGAATGAATGGAATACCGGGAACTGTGGGCCTCCTGCAATATCAACTCACAAATACCATCAACATCAGGTACATAAATACGGCCCTGCGTGGCACCTCAGTGCTGTACTGTATCTCTAAGAACACATAAATGATGACCATCATACTGCCTGGCCCGAATACGATCATACAATGAAGAACGGGCCACGGTATGGGCCAAAACACTACCCATCTCAGAAACCTCCAATCTCATAAACCGGTTGGCCAAAGCCTGAACATCCAAAGCAAGCGGTCGCTCTCCAACTGATAGATAAGCAAGACTACCCATACTAGCTGACTTCCGGCTCAAAGCATTGGCCACCACATTGGCCTTTCCCAGATGATAAAGAATGCTAATGTCATAATCCTTCAACAGCTCTAACCATCTCCTCTGCCTCATATTCATCTCTTTTTGCTTGTACAGGTACTACAAACTCTTATGATCCGTGAACACCTCATATGGAACCCCATACAGATAATGCCTCCAAATCTTCAACGCATGAACAATGGCTGCTAACTCCAAATCATGGACTGGATAGTTCTTCTCATGAACTTTTAACTGACGTGAAGCATAAGTTATAACCTTGCCCTCCTGCATCAACACTGCACCAAGTCCAACCCGTGAAGCATCACAATACACGGTATAAGGCCTTGAACCTGTGGGCAAAACTAGCACCGGTGCCGTGGTCAAGGCTGTCTTGAGCTTCTGAAAGCTCGCCTCACACTCATCAGACCACCTAAACTAGGCACCCTTCTAGGTCAACCTGGTCATCGGGGCAACTATAGATGAAAAGCCCTCCACAAATAGGCGATAATAACCTGCTAAGCCCAAGAAACACCGAATCTCTGTAGCTGAAGTGGGCCTAGGCCAATCTCTGACTACTGAAATCTTCTTGGGATCCACCTGAATACCCTCTGATGACACCACATGGCCTAGAAATGCTACCAAACTCAACCAGAAATCACAATTGGAAAATTTGGCATACGATTGACTATTCCTTAGAGTCTGGAGGACGACTCGAAGATGCTGCTCATGCTCCTCACGGCTACGGGAGTATATCAATATATCATCAATGAAAACAATAACGAATGAGTCCAAATAGGGCCTGAACACTCGGTTCATCAACTCCATAAAAGTAGCGGGGGACTTTGTCAACCCAAATGACATCACCAAGAACTCATAAAGCCCATAACGAGTGCGAAAGGCTGTCTTAGGGACATCAGACGCCCTAATCCTCAGCTGATGGTACCCAGATCTCAAGTCTATCTTGGAAACACTGTAGCACCCTGAAGCTGGTCAAATAGATCATCAATCCTCGGCAAAGGATACTTATTCTTAATAGTAACCTTGTTCAACTGCCGGTAGTCAATACACATCCTCATTGAGCCATCTTTCTTCTTAACCAACAACACTGAGGCACCCCAATGAGAAACACTAGGCCTAATGAAGCCTTTATCAAACAAATCCTGCAACTGCTCCTTCAACTCCTTCAACTCTGGCGGGGCCATACGATACGCCAGAGTAGAAATAGGCTGGGTGCCCGGAGCTACCTCAATAAAAAACTTAATATCCCTGTCGGGCGGCATACCCGGCAGGTTAGCAGGGAATACCTCTGGAAACTCGCGAACCACAGGAATCGACTCCATAGAAGGAACCTCGGCACTAAAATCATGAACATAGGCCAAATAGGCCAAACAACCCTTCTCGACCATACACCGAGCCTTCATATATGAAATAACTCTACCGAAAGAATGACTAGGAGTCCCTCTCAACTCCAAACGAGGTACTCCCGCTAAGGCCAAAGTCACTGTTTTGGCATGACAGTCCAGAATACCATGATAGGGAGATATCCAATCTATACCCAATATAACATCAAAGTCGACCATATCAAGAAGCAAAAGATCTACCCGAGTCTCCAAACCACCAATAACCACTAAGCATGAACGGTAGACTCGATCTACCACAATGGAATCACCCACCGGTATAGACACACATACAGAAGTACTCAGGGAATCACGGGGCATACTCAGATAAGGGGCAAAATATGAAGACACATAGGAGAAATCAGAACCCGGATAAAATAAAACTGAAGCATCTCGGCTACAAACTGAGACCGTACCTGTAATAACTGCATCGGAGGACTCAGCCTCAAGCCTGGCGGGAATAGCATAGCACCGGGTCAGAGCCCCTCCAACCTGAACATCTATGGGTCGGCCTACTGCGGGTTGACCTCTACCTCTCGTGGCATGTCCTCCACCTCTATTAATCTGACCTCCACCTCTAGCAACTCGACCTCCACTCCTAGCTTGCTTAGGGGGTGGGGGTACACCTGGTGCGGGAATCATGGCATGGGAACCCTGATACTGAGAACTACCAGAAGCTCGGGGCAATACTTGGCAATGTGCCCTGAAACACCACAAGAATAACAAGACCTCTGCTGCATAGACTGCTGGCCCTGGAACTGTCCCTGTCGACTATAATAACCACCCTGAAATCTCTGAAGCGGCGGTTCACGGATAGGAGCTGGTGGTGCACTAATAGGAGCTGGTGGTATACTGTGGGATACCTGAAGTGCCGACTGGTATGGTCTAGGAGGATGACCTCTGCCGAAAGAATCCCTGCCTCCAGATGAGGCACCACTGAAGCGACCGAAATGTCGAGGTCTCTTGTCAGACCCCTGACCATTGCCCTGTGACAAAAACATCCCAATCCTCCTGTCCACATTGGCCGCATCCTGAAACGAAATATCAGTACCTGACTCTCTGTCCATCTGAAGTCTAATGGGCTGAGCCAAACCCTCAATGAATCTCCTCACTCTCTCCCAATCAGTGGGGAGTATCATAATAACATGTCGAGCCAGAGTAATGAACCTGGTCTCGTACTGAGTAACAGTCAAAGATCCCTACTCGAGGCGCTCAAACAGCCTCCGATAGTCCTCTCTCTGAGTAACTAGAAGAAACTTCCCCAAGAATAACTTGGAGAACTGAGCCCAGGTAAAAGGTGAAGAACCAGCTGGTCTGGTCAAGCAATAGTCTCTCCACCAAGTCTTGGCGGTACCAGAAATACGAAAATTAGCAAAACCGACCCCGTTGGTCTCCACAATGCCTATGTTCCGAAGAACCTCATAACAACTATCCAAGTAATCCTGGGGATCCTCTGACGGTGCACCGCTAAAAGTAGTAGGAAATAGCTTAGTGAACCGATATAATCTCCATAGGGCATCTGTTGACATAGCTGCTCCCTCAATTGTCGGGGCTACAATACTCGGCTGAGCTACTCTGACAGTCTGAGGTGCCGGTATCTGGAACTGAGGAGCTAGCTACTCTGGTGTGCGAGTAGCAGGAGTCTAGGGCCCTCCCCCAGCCTCAGAGATGGCTAGTGCAGTAGGAAGAAGACCGTTCTGAGCCACGCTCTCCATAAGTCCCACTAAGCGGACAAGAGCGTCCTGAAGAACCAGGGTGGCAATGAACCCATGTGGGACCTGAGCTGGTCCGATTGGAACCGTTTGAGTAGGAACCTCACCGGCAAAGTCTACATGTGGGTCCTCTATAGGGGCTGCTGCTATGGGCTGAGCCCTGCCCCTGCCTCGGCCTCTCGCACGGACTCGGCCTCGTCCTCGGTCCCTTATAGCAGCTGCAACAGGAGGATCAGGCTGCTGATCGGTAGATGAGGAAGCACGCGTCCTCTCCATCTGCGAGAGAATAGAATAGAAACTCAATTAGCATTTAGAATTCAAATCGCACGACAGAGAAGAAGAAAAGTGAAGTTATTCCTAATTTTGCAGCCTCTAGGGGATAAGTAAAGACGTTTCTGTACCGATCCCTCAGACACTACCAAGTTTGTCCGTGAGTTGTGAGACCTAAGCAACCTAGTGCTCTGATACTAACTTGTCACAACCCGAAATCCCACCTTCAGGCCATGATGACGTCTAACGTTAAACCCGCTAGACAAGTTCTTTGTTTAAGATATCTAAAAATGGAATAATAAGCATGAATATTTAAGCTAGAATGTGGAAGTTAGAAATTTATCAACTTAATATAGAAGCATTACGAAATTCTGTACATGAACCCCCAGAACAGGTTTCACAAATTCTCACGACAGTCTAAGATTTTCTACAACAAAAGTCTGAAATGAACATGTACAACTGTGTGGAATACAACAATAAGACAGAATGAAAAGGTAGATGGTGACGCCAAGGCCCATGAACGTCTGCGGGACTACCACGATGTCTCCTGGGTGGACTAAAGGATACTCCCTCTATCAGAGTCCACAGGGTCCGGCTGCGTAATCTGCACAACATAAAGAAGTGCATGTGTAGCATCAGTACAACCGACCCCATGTACTGAGTAAGTGTCGAGCCTAACCTCGACGAAGTAGTGATGAGGCTTGACACGACAACAACAAATCACCTGTACAGTTCTACAATATATAACAGGGAAAAATAACAGGAAATGAACATTTAAGTACGACTAGGAAGGGGACAGATAATGGGAGAAACAAAGAGAATAATAATGAATAACTGAACAAGAAAACAATTTAGAAGAGTAAAGGTCAACAGGAAGTAACAACATAAACAAATATGTACACGACATCACCCTTCGTGCTTTACTCTCATCCTTACCAAAACAAGTACACGTCATCACCCTTCGTGCTTTTACTCTCGTTCTTACAATGCAATAAATAGATAAAATGGCACGGCATGTTCCTTCATGCTTTTAAATGTAAAATCATGGCACGACATCACCCTTCGTACTTTTACTCTCTTCCTCACAATGCAATGAATGAAATGAATACACGGCATCACCCTTCGTGATTTACACTCTTCCTCACCCAATCAACATCAAACAACAACTTGGAAAGGAAATCAACAGTAAGAAGTACATTTCATAACCACCCAGTAAGGGGATAAAACCAAAACAATACCGCCCGGGAAGGGACTCAACTATAACCAATCTCATACGAGTATGTATCATAACAAAAAAAATTCTCAACTGAAACAACTTATCACAAATCCTTAATCAAGTATTCTCAGCAAACGAACTACTTCCAAAATGAATCTACTTCATAAAACAATGAATATCGAAGCAATAACATGTAATACACCAAAATAGACTCACGTGCATGCTTGACAAATAATGTATAGGTACTCTTCACCTCACCAATACATTGAGCATGATAGAAACAAGTATCACATACGACTCAACACCTATTCCCTGATACGCTCAAATTACACTTTAAAATAGTGTAAAGCGGTCGAAGTCAAATATAATAACCCAACGAGGTTGGGGTCGAATCCCACAGGGAATAGGTGTGAAAATGTTACTTTGATAGTGTGATTCTTAACTCAAATCATAATTCCATTCCATTAGTAAACGGGAATATGGGGGTTGGTTGTGTAATAATCTAATAGAAGTAGTAGCAATGAGAATTAATTAAAGTTGTAATTAATATGATTAAGTGAACCAAGGTTGTGTCCCCTTTTACGACGTGTAATGAAAATGGGTATTAATATGATATATTTCTAATGGGAAGTTCCTGATATGCAATTGATTTCTAGATGACTACCCAATATTTTCCAATAATAAAGTAGTATTTCCTCTTTATAATTTTCCCAAATATAAAAGAGTTGCAATAAAACCCAAATCACTCTATGCCAAATAAAACCATCTTATCCCTAAGTGATTCTATTAAACAAGGTTTAAAGCCTTGAGTCTTTGATATTTACTCTTACCAATTCTAACCCACTTTTCCAAGCTAAGAAAGAATTTATGACATAAGTTAATGTTTGCAACCACTAACAATAAATATACGATGAAGAGTAAATAAATATCAACAACCCATTATGCATATATTCAATGTTAAATACCCAAATACATAACACCCATTTAGAGTCCACAACCTTAGTATTTAAAGCTAGCTACTCATAATAAATGACAAAAAACTAAGAGTATTAAGTGTCATGAATGCTTACAAACCAAGAATGAAGTGTTATAATGCTTCCAAAAAGGAGAGAATATTCTAATTGAAGAATGTTCTTCAAAGACTAGACAAGACTGACCCACAAAACCCAAGTAAATCCTTTTATAGTGGGCCAACAGTCGGGTAGAAAGCGGACAAAAATGCCCCTGCAGGCAGGTTATGCGAACGCATTCCTGTCGCATAACAGGAATGCGGTTCGCATTCTTCACGTTCTCATCGCATCTCTAAACCCTAGTTTCCTGGTTGTCACCGCATTGTTGATCTGCGGTTCGCATTGTTGATATGCGCCCACAGATTGGCATCGCATTCTTGAGGCGGCTTCAGGCACCAGGGATTCTGCGATTAATTCTGCGGCTCACACGTTAGTTATGCGATCGCATAATCGACCGCATTTCAGCCTTGAAATTTGCCTATCTTTTTGTTGAGGTCTGCGATCCCTGGGTGCGATATGCGATTCGCATCTTAGTTATGCGATGACCTCTTGTCAGATATGCGATCGCATAGTGTTGTTTTCCTCACTTTTTAGCTTCTTTGCTCTCTTTTCCATGGTCTTTAGTATTTACACCTCATGCACTGCAAAACATCAAAATTCTATAAGTGTAAAGGGTAAATGCTTTTGAAACAAGATATAATCTAAGCAATTTGGTATTTAATATGCCAAAATTCTCCGGCATATAAACACCCCCAACATGAACTCTTGCTTGTCCTCAAGCAACTAAAATGACTCTATCTTAGCCTAGACTTCAACTACAGGACCGGAAACAACTATGACTACGGACAGTGTTAAGTGTTAGTACTACAAGCATGCATTTCATCCAATTACCCGTCATGAACATTTGCTATTATATACATGGAAACTATTCAACTTGTGAACTTTGAACCTCGAGCTGATTGACAAAATGTTACTCTCAGCTGAGTGTACTTGCACCCGACTTCAAGAACTCAACTACTGTTACACTCTACAACACATGTGCCCTCACCATAAAGAAAGAAAGTCCCAACTCACAATATTTACAATGACAACAACAAGGGACATATGTACACAAACACTCACAGTCACAAAGAATTTCAAGTGTTACAACACATCATACCATAGGCTTGCCCTTATTTTAATTCGTCGCCATTTTAAGAACATTCGGTTGGAGATCCCATAAGGACTTTCTGGCTTGTAATGTAGGCTTAGGAAAGGGTTGGATAATCATTTGGGTACAAGTGACTACACCCTCCTTGAACACTACTCGCATCTTTCTCTTTCAGCGTCTTTGCTTCTTTTTAAGTCCCATGGCCTCATTGGTGTTTAGCTACCACCGTAGAGCTACTTCACTAAACTTCTTCCAAGCTTCCATATAAATATTCTTTTTTTTTGTTTTTTACATACATTTGTATCTCTTCCTTTATTTTATATTTTTTTTTAGCTTGAACCATTTTCATTTGAATCCTTTGAGGTATATGCTCTACACTCAATATACAACCTAGCCACTCTCCAATTCTATCACCAAATACCCCAACTTGCCTCATTTTCAATATTCAAGGAGGGACGGGTTCAAAGAAGGGATTACTTTTCAAAACGGGAAAGGCTTGTAATGAGATGTCCAACAAAAAGGCTAAAGGCTCAAATGGGAAACTAGTGGTATTCATGCAAACATTTGGTAGCTTGAAAGGTTCACTGGGTTTCTCAATATTACAAAGACTGCCTAAGGTCATTTTTCAAACTCAATGTACTTATTATTAGCATCAAAAAACCAACTGGGCAAGTTTTAGCTGACCGAAGTAAACACAAGAATTATTGACACAAGCATCTAACACACACGGCACATGACTGTTTAGTTCAACATCGTTTTAGCTCAAGAGTCATGGCGTTCCAACTTAAAACTTTCATTATTTACATGTATAATTCTAAGTACACATAGAGTCAAAAGGCGAGCCTCAAGTTCACAGAGTTGGTTTTTCTTCTCTTTTTTTTATAGGAAGGGTATGGATTATTTACAGATATACATGCTTGAGACTAGACACTTACACTAAACCGGTCCATACGTTTCGTCCTAGTGCCATGGTTCGACTATTACACCCTTGGAAAAGAACCCGGCGAAGAAAAACCGAAGGGAATTCATTACTAACTAAGGAAAACTCGACATAGAACACACAAAAGTTAATATCGCAAAAGAAATATGTGCAAGCAAAAGTTAGTCTCACAAAAGAAATATGTTCATTGGTTTACTGACAACTTGGGGCTATCAACTACACAAAATTTGAAAACAAAAACCATTCATAACATAGAAACACTATCATATCATCCAAGTTGTCAAAAAAAGTAAGTACAACCACCACCCCCAACACAAAAGTTTGCATTGATCCCAATGCATAAGAAGTGTAAAGACAGAGTGAGGGGCTCCCTGGGGCGCGCTAAGCGCTACGGGAGTCGGTGATATGCTGTGAGGGGGGAGGGGTCCTCAACCGCCACAGGAACAGGAGCATCTGACTGCTCAGCGGGAGGAATAACAGCCAGTGGTGGTGGAGGAACTGCTGCAGGCCCAAAGGCAAGAGTGATAGGAGTTTGAGAGCTGCTACCCTCAGCGGCTGACGGCTGAACTGAAGTTGTGGCACCTGTGTCCTCCAAAGAACGATGAATAGCAAGTTGCATGAGCGCCTCCTCTGTCGGCTCCGCAGCTGTAGCAAAAATATTAATAGCAACTCCTTTGCCTTTCTTTTGAGGGCCCTGCTCCTCATCAGAAGAAGAGGACTCCGCCTCTGACGACTCATCCTCGGACTCTGAAGAATGTCCGGAACCCTCTCATGAAGGTGGATCAATAGCTGCATGAGTGGGTGGAGGCGGAGGGACAATCGGAGCGGCCTAGGCTGTCATTAGCGTGGAGAAATCGAGTCCTAGCCCAGGCTCGGAGGTACTAACTCCCTGCTCGCCATCCTTGGGCAGGAGGGATAAGAAGTCAAACTCCAGGTGCTGCAGTCGGTGGAGCTCAGTCTTCAGAGTGGACACATCGGTCCGGACCTCCGGTAAGTATCTAACCTCACCTCTCTCCACCTTTTCGATGCGTGCCTCAAGTTCTTGGAGGCGATCCTCAAGAGCAGTCACTGAAGACTGAATAGGAGTAAGGTCCTGCCAGATCAAAGTGGTAATCTCACTCACAAGCTTGTCAACCTTAGCATTGGTGTGCTGAGTTAGGCGACCAAGTTGGGAGAGAACAGGCAGCGGGATGGCCGAGAGGGCACTGGCACTGGCATCTGGCTGGGAGGAGGTAGTGGATGGCACTGCTAGAGAAAGCTGAGACTTTGAGGGCTCGTCCTATGAAGGGGTAGGCATAGGGATGACTGGAGGGGCAACTGTTGCTCTGAGCCTGGCATCACTGATACGGGTGATATTGATATCCTTGTCGGCCTTTGCTGTCTTGTCACATGAAGGTATAAGAGGGACCTCAGCAGCTCGGCAGAATTCATTGATGAGGCAGGGGAAAGTAAATGAATTCTTCTTCTGCCAAGCTCGGACCCCAATCAGTTGAAAAATAATGTCAGTCACATCCACATTGATCCCTGACATAATGGAAGCAACGAGAATGGCTTTCTCGATGCTTATATCTATTTCGTTCCTTGAGGGAATCAGACGGGAGATGACAAAAGCAAGCAAGAACCTCCCTCCCCTCGTGAGATCTTCTTTGTAAATCTTGTGGTTAGGGGCGATCCAGACCGGAGTCCCTCTTGCAATCACAGAGGCGACCCAAGCACGCTCTCCATCATTGTTGGCCAGCTTGGCCTCATATTCAGCTGTACTTGGGCTCGGCGTTGAAAAATACTGAGCATGGATAGCGTCCCGGTGACAAGCTACGTCCACCCCCTGATTAACACTTGCTCACTGAAGATTTTGTTCCTCTTGTGATGGGCATTTATAGAAGTAGGATAAGAGGCATAAAATTCCCGCACCATTGTCTCGTTGTACTCTCCAAGGGGATCGGTGAAACATTCCCATTTTCTAGTTTTTATATTTTCCAGAATATGGGGGTATCGCTCTGGCAAGCCATTGAGACTTAGCCTTTTCTCAGGAAGGATCTTTCTTTTGCTCAGACCCTCCCGGTACAACTGTCTAGACAGGGGCAATGGAAAGCGTAGTTGGTAGTCGTCTCCCTGTTTCCTCCGCACCTCAGCTTCCAAGTTTACCTCCGGTTCAGTAGCCCTCTCATCAGACTGGGAGCAACTTTCAACTATGTTCTGTGGAGGTGCTTGTCGTGCACGTTTGGATGGAGGTGCCTGCCTGCTTGTGGAGGCTCTCTTAGCAGCGGCTGATACATTCTTGCGACCCATTGCTGCAAAGAGAAAATATGTGTGAGTGGACGGACAGACAAAATAAAAAATAAATTATGAAAAGATGCACAAAAGGGAAGAATTTTTTATATATATATATGCGACGAGGTATGCGATCGCATTACAACAATGCGAACCGAAAACCTGTCGCATAAGCAAACATAGTTAGATAAGGACACAAATGCGATGGCATATGCGATCGCATATCCACTATGCGGTTCGCATATGCATCGTAGAAGTGCATGGAAAAAAATGGAAACAAGTATGTGATCGCATAACCCACCACAAAGGTGAGTATGCGATCGCAGACAGATCTCATATTGGGAGCTAGGCTGAGGAACATTCTGTGGAAGGGTGCGACGCAAATGCAAACCACATTCCGACTATGCGATCGCAAATGCGTTGTATAAGTCGTCGTCTCCAAAGTGCCTAGGGCCAGGTTTGCGACATAATTGCGGTCCGCAATTTGGCAATGCGAACCGCATATCCTACAATTACGGAGGTCTAAACCTAATTTTTGCGGATTTATGCAACTTTCAATTTCCCAATTCCTAAATATCAATCAAAAATATATCCTCCCCCCCCCCCCCGTTTTTCATTATGATATCAGCAAAATGCAGTGAAACAACTTTACAATCAGAGGATCATAGACTAACATCTATACAACAGTTGTGAAACAAAAAAAAAAGGAAAAGAGAAAAAAAAAAAAACTAGAGATGAAGGGTAAGAGACACTTACCAGATGAGCAGATGATCCTTAGAGAAGAAGAAAGTGCTGAAGTTTGGGAATGGATGTCTTTGAGGTGCCGATACAAATTGAGTCGTTTGCCCGCTCTTAAAATTTTTTTTGTTCTTTTGTTTTCCCTTTTTTTTATGTGTTTTGTTTTTGTTTAAGGGGGACGACGTGTGAGAGAGAGATGAGGGACCTACTTGGGTACCAAATGCGTTGAGATAAGGATCGCATAATGAAGAATGCGATCGCATCTTCAGCATGCGGTGATATGAGCTCAACTTCTCTGAGAGTGAAGATGTGGTGCACTACGCGACCGCATACATGTAATGTGTTTCTCATAGTGCACCTGGGCATCGCATATTTTCCATCACATGACCAACACCTTCTGTTGATGTCTGCGACCAGACTGCGAACCGCAAACACGAAATACAGTCGCATATGTGTCGCAGACTGGCCAATGTTTCTCTTCTTGGCTTTTATGTGCACTTCAACCCTGCCTTTGCAATTGTCTGAACTATCTGCACTTACACACTCGTTAAATCGCTCCAAGAGCCACATTTATTGAAAAATAAAAATAAAAATAGAAAGATGAAAAAGATAAAATAGAAGATGTTACCACACATGGGCTGCCTCCCATGAAGCGCTTGATTTAACGTCGCGGCACGACGAAGTTGGTCTTCCTTTGGGTTCATTCATCAGTGGGACAAGGACCATCCTTCAGAGCTAATTTCTCTATCACATGCCTCTCACCATCGGTGCCCAAGTAGTATTTGATGCGTTGGCCATTCACCTTGAACGTACGAATTCTGTCCTCAGTTGCTGGTTCCACAGCACCGAAAGGAGAGACATTCACCACTTTGAAAGGGCTAGACCATTTGGATTTGAGTTTTCCCGGAAAGAGTTTGAGTCGGGAATTGAATAGTAACACCATGTCACCAGTGTGGAATTCCCGTTTCAGGATCTTCTTGTCATAGAAAACCTTTATTCTCTCTTTATACATAGTTGCGCTCTCATAAGCATGGAAACGGAATTCCTCCATTTCATTGAGGTTATTGAGCCTCAAATTTGCACCTTCCTTCCAATCCAGGTTCAACTTCTTGAGTGCCCATATGGCTTTGTGTTCAAGCTCCACGGGTAGATGACATGCTTTTCCGAACAATAGCCTGTATGGAGAGGTACCTATAGGAGTTTTGTATGCTGTCTGGTAGGCCCATAGTGCATCATCTAGCTTCCTTGACCAGTCGGTCCGGTTTGCATTAACAGGTTTTGCTAGGATGTTCTTTCTCTCCCTGTTGGAGACTTCAACTTGGCCACTCGACTGAGGATGATAAGGCGTCGCCACCTTCTGCTTTACACCGTACTTCTCCAATAGGCCATTGAAAGCCTTGTTACAAAAATGGGAACCACCGTCACTGAGAATTGCTCTAGGGGTGCCGAACCGTGTGAATATGTTTCTTTTCAAGAACGGGGTTACACTCCTAGCTTCATTGTTTGACAAGGCAACGGCCTCAACCCACTTGGACACATAGTCCACAGCTACAAGAATGTATTTCATCCCACAAGAACTTACAAATGGCCCCATAAAATCGATACCCTATACGTCAAAAATTTCAACCTCCAATACAAAGTTCAGTGGCATTTCATGCCTCTTGGAGATTGACCCTTGGAGTTGGCATTGGTCACAAGCTTTGACTATTTGATTTGCATCATGATAGAGAGTTGGCAAATAATATCCGCATTCAAGTACTTTCGCCGCCGTCCAGTTCCCTCCATGGTGACCCCCCACTGGTGAGTCATGACAAGCCCTGAGAATTGGCATCACTTCTTCTTCCGGGACGCACCTTCTAATAATGTTGTCTGCGCAGATGCAGAACAAAAATGGTTCCTCCAGATAGTATTGACGACAGTCCCTCAAAAATTTCTTCTTCTGATGTGGTTCAAAGCCATCCGGGATGAGCTCACTCACCAAATAATTTGCAATATCGGCATACCAAGGAACTGAAGAAGAGGATAATGCCAGAATATGCTCGTCAGGGAAAGCATCGTCAACATCCAAGTCATCCTTCGGGCGCCCATTGTCTTCAATTCGAGAGAGATGGTCCGCAACTTGATTCTCAGTTCCTTTCCGGTCTTTGACTTCAAAGTCGAATTCTTGCAATAGAAGGACCCACCGGATTAACCTTGGATTGGCATCTTTCTTCGCCATAAGATAGCGAAGAGAAGCATGATCCGTAATGACGATCACCTTGGACCCCAAAAGATAAGCCCGGAATATTTCAAAAGCATAGACAATAGCAAGGAGCTCTTGCTCTGTCACTGTGTAGTTCATTTGGGCCCCGTTGAGAGTTTTGCTTGCATAGTAGATGGGATGGAGAATTTTCTTGTGCCTTTGACCCAAAACCGCACCAATAGCTACACCACTAGCGTCACACATAAGCTCGAATGGGAGAGACCAATCCAGTGTGACAATAATAGGGGTTGTGGTGAGCTTCTCCTTAAGCTCCTCAAATGTTTTGAGTCATTCTCATTGAACGAGAACTTAGCGTCTTTTTCAAGGAGTTTGCACATAGGGTTTGCAATTCTTGAAAAATCCTTGATAAAGCGTCGATAGAAACCGGCATGACCAAGAAAGCTTCGGATGCCTTTCACCGAAGTTGGAGGAGGGAGTTTGGAAATGATCTCAATCTTCGCCCGATTGACTCAATGCCCTTCTTTGAAATTTTGTTCCCCAACACAATCCCTTCATCGACCATGAAGTGACATTTTTCCCAATTTAGCACAAGATTGGTTTCTTCACACCGTTTTAGCACTTGTCGGAGGTTGTCAAGGCAATGCTGAAATGAATCACCCACCACCGAGAAATCATCCATGAAGACTTCCAAGAAATCCTCCACCATATCAGAGAATATAGACATCATACATCATTGAAATGTGGTCGGGGCATTGCACAACCCAAAAGGCATCCGACTAAAAGCAAAGGTGTCGTACGGGCAAGTGAAAGTTGTTTTCTGTTGATCTTCCAAGGGACGTTGATTTGGTTGTAGCCGGAATATCCATCAAGGAAGCAATAGAAAGATCTTCCCGCTAGCCGATCAAGCATTTGATCAATAAAAGGCATAGGGAAATGATCCTTGCAAGTAGCATTGTTAAGCTTCCGGTAGTCCATGCACACTCTCCATCCGTAACCGTCCCTGTAGGAATAAGTTCATTCCTTTCGTTGTGGATCACCGTCATGCCTCCTTTCTTGGGCACACATTGCACCGGACTCACCCACGGACTATCTGCAATGGGGTAAACAACTCCGACATCCAACCATTTGATGATCTCCTTCTTGACCACCTCTTGCATAGAGGGATTTAATCTTCTTTGATGCTCTACGCTTGGTTTGCTCCCTTCTTCCAGTTGAATCTTGTGTTCACATATGCCTGCGGGAATTCCCCGGATGTCCGCTATTGTCCATCCAATTGCTTGCCAGTGCTCCCGCAAGACATTTAGCAATGCGTCTACCTGGACATCATTCAAAAAGAAGACACGATTACGGGTAAAGTATTATTAGAGCAAAGAAATTTGTACCTCAAATGCGATGGAAGAGGTTTGAGCTCAAAGTGTGGTGGCTCCATGATTGAAGGTTTTGCGGGCGGCGTCATTCGATTCTCTAGGTCGAGGGAAAGCTTCTTTGGTGCGTATGTATAGGACCCACGCCCTTCTAATGCATTGACCATCTCCGCATAACCCTCAATATTTTCATCATCAAAATTTACCAAGATTGCCTCCAATGCCTCGCCGAGGCCCTCTTCTTCCATTTTCATTTCAACGGCATCCTCCACCTCATCAACCACATCAATTACCGAGATTCCCTCATAAGCATTTGGCAATTTCAAACCCTTGATTGCTTGGAAAGTGACTTCTTCATCATTCACCTAGAATTTGATTTCATGTCGTTCCGAGTCCATCAATTGTCACGACTCGAAATCCCACCTTCGGGCCATGACTGCGTCTAACGGTGAACCCGCCAGACAAGCCAACGTTTTAACTGAATATGACTCCCAACGACTGAAACGAGCAAATTAACTAGGGCATCGATGGCCCACAATATGAAATTTAGCAAATAACCAAAATAAGACATAGCAGATTCGAAATACAACCCATATACAAAATCCCAGAACTGGTGTCAAATACTTACGGACTATCTAAGAGATTACTACAAACAAAAGGTCTAAAATAAATACATAAGACTGTCTTTGAAATACAAAGTAAGACAGAGCTGAAAGTGGAACGTCTGCGGGTCTACCTCGATGTCTCCCGTATGAACTGATGAGATGCTCCGATCGTCAGTGATCACCGTGTCCGGCTGCGTAATCTGCACATCATAAAGAAGTGCAGGTGTAGCATCAGTACAACCGACCCCATGTACTGAGTAAGTGTCGAGCCTAACCTCGGCGAAATAGTGACGAGGCTAGGACCAACACAACATATGTACCTGTGCAATTTTATATAATAACAGGAGGAATGGCAACAAAAATAAGCTAGCAAGACAGATACGGGGAGAACATGCTGGGGAGATAGGGGTAACAATATGCTAGCACAGCAGAACAGGGTAATAAATGAAACGTAAAAACAAGGCAGAAATTTAACTTCTCAAACATATAATGAACAGAAAAGGCACGGCATGTCCCCTCGTGCATAACCTCACAATCACTCGGCACGGAATGTCCCCTCGTGCATATATAATAACACTCGGCACGGAATGTCCCCTCGTGCATAACCTCACAATCACTCGGCACGGAATGTCCCCTCGTGCATATATAATAACACTCGGCACGGAATGTCCCCTCGTGCATAACCTCACAATCACTCGGCACGGAATGTCCCCTCGTGCATATATAATAACACTCGGCACGGAATGTCCCCTCGTGCATAACCTCACAATCACTCGGCACGGAATGTCCCCTCGTGCATAAATAATAACACTCGGCATAGAATGTCCCCTAGTGCATAACCTCACAGTCACTCGGCGCGGAATGTCCCCTCGTGCGACAATTAATAAAACAAAGCAACAATAATGTGAAAGTCAACAATACGAAGTCTC
>ML287963.1:0-28327 GCA_005239495.1 Nicotiana undulata
CAAGGTGTTAGCCTTTTCAAGGATAACCTGCTCTGATACCAATTGATGTTTTATACTTAAATACAACACAAGAGAAGGGGTGATTTGTGTGGTGTCCAATTTTCGAGTGTTGTCTCAATAGAAGAACCTGGTTCTTCTTGGTGTTCCAACTTCTACTGTTGCGGAATAATAAATGCAGTAACGTAAAAACACAGAGATTTTTACGTGAAAAACACCTAGCTCAAAAGGTGAAAAAACCACGACCTAATCCTCAGTAGGATTTTCCCAAACTCTTCACTACAACGCTGAGCCAAACAACATTTACAAAATAAACTCTTTTGTAAACCTAGGATTAACTCTAATCCCTTTGTAGCAACCTAGCTTCTAGCTAATTGCGACAAAGTTCAAGTTAACTCTAACTTGAACAATGTGTACCTATTACAATTTTTTCTAATAAAGCTAAAAGATACAATATTAAATCACCTACTACAACCAACTAGACTCGAAAGATAAACAGATGGAACTGGTTCTTCAAGCTGGTCAGTAGCTTTTGTGTCGCACAAGGATTTTGCTTGCAAAATAAATCTGGGAATTTTGCTTTCAATTCTTGTTTCACTTCTGCGTTTGTGCGATCAAAATTCAGTAAGAATGCTTCAACATTATATAGGGCCAGTAGTTGAGATGTTCTTGTTTAGTTCTAATGCAACTCTTCCTTGGTAGAAGAGTTTGTGTTTATCTCAACTTCTTCCCTTTGTTATTGTCCATGCTGAACTCGAACTCTAACCTCTTATCAATTTGCAACCTTTTCGCATTAGGAGACAACCTCTTGGTTCATGGATAATTCATAATCATGTTTATCTCCTGTACATAGATGGTTCTTGTACCAATGGAACTGTTCAAGTATGTTTGCCTTGATGGACCTGGTTCAACTGGGTAGACATTTGTCAATCTTCAAAACCATGCACTGACTTGGGTCAACAGGTTTTGAATCCTAATTAGACATAAATTAAATAAACTACCAAATATCAAATCCTAACAACTTAGGAATACTAATTAATCTTGGTTTAGTTTCCAATAGCCTCCCTTAAACCAAGAAATTCACACTTGAGCATGTCATGAGTAACATTAAGCCTTGTAGAAGTCAAGTACCTTTGTATTTTCGCCAAATTCCCTAAAATATGTTTTATCAACAAAATCACGAAATTTCACTTCAATATTGGCCATATATGATTTGGCTTTAACCATGGTAAATCCCTTCAAAATGCCATCAATATAATTTTCCTTTACTATGTAATCATCAACTTCTCCAGTTGCCTTGTAGTTGGACTTGTACACCAATTCAACTCCAATTTGCCATTCTATAGTATGTAGAGTAATTCCGCCAATAAATATTTCATCATGCTCCTTGAAACATACAATCTCGAGCAATGACACAAAATTTATTGCATCTTCAATAGCTAATGAACGACTACCATACCGAGGCAGATAATTGGAAAGAGTAGTTCGAGAGTCTTCAACTTGACATGGAAGTTATTGAGGAGGAGAAATGTACCTTGGAGCAGCAGGTAAGATTCATGGAAGAAGAGCTGGCCATTAAGAAGGCTTCGTCAAACCAGACAGGCAAAGACAAAAATCTCTTTGAATCTTCAGTCGCTGAACAACTTTCCTAAGCTTCTGAGGAGATAAGAAGCTTAAAGGATTTATTGAACCAGAAGAAAGCTTACTCCGGGGAACTTGTTCAAATGCTCACACAAGCTCAGGAGGATATCCGTGAGTACTCTAATAAGTTTCAGTTCTTGGAGATATCCCATTCCCCGCTGCAAGCTTCCTATGATGCAGCTTTCATTGAAAAAGATGAGTTGAGAGCTGAAATCGATCAATGGGAGAAAGATTATGAGGCACTTGAGGATAAAGCAGTCGTTGATGTAAGTTGGGCTTATTTGAATACCCGCCTTGAAACATTAACGGAGGTAGGCCAGGAGAACTTTGACTTAAAAGTTAAAATTGCAAAAGCCAAAGAGACAATCGAGAAGTCCCGGCAAAGTCAAAGTTTCTCATCACTCGAGGTTGATGTTCCCGAAGGTCATGAGATTATACCTGGTGAAGTTGTTGTTCAACCATTATCTGCTCAAGTTGCTCTTCCTTCTGATGAAGCTAATTCCCCCAAGTGAAAAGTGAAAGTGTTGTTGTTTTTTCTTTTTCTTTTTTATATGGTGAAACAATTGGTGGTTTTACCCCCGATCCCATTTGGGGGTAAAGTTTTTGGAAAGTCCCCAGGACAGTTTTGGGGTAATTTTGTATAAACCAAATAGGTTTGAACTAAGTTCACACTTAGTTTTAACCATCGTATAATATCAATTTCAAGTTTTTCACTCAACTTGTGTGATTTGAGTTTCTGTCTTACTCTTAATGTTTGCATAAAAATGCTTCGATTTTTCGTGTCTTTTTTAAACAAACACGATCTATAAAATAGGGCCCTTTTATGAACGACACTTAATGAAGAAGATGTCTCAACTTCATAATGGTGTAAATATATGAAAAAGAAATAGGAATACACATGTTTCTTTGAGTAGTGTTTTGAAGAAAGTTTTTGTATTATTTGAACTTTCGTAATATTTTACATGTGTTTGAGTATTGTCTATGACTCTTTCGTAACTGTTTTCTTTAAAACAGATTTGAATAAATACAAGGGTATAAGTTATAACTCGTGACTAAATACTGCCTTTAACCTAAATATTCGTTTACATCCACGAGTATGTTCTTTGTAGGTTTCTGAATCAGGCTTGCATTTTTTGGCTCTTGACTTCGCTCTTAACTTTCGATTTGTTGGGTAAAGTAGACCTCAGGCTTGAATTCTGACTTTTTCTAGTCTTCTTTGCCTTCCATATTATATAGTCCCCCCCAAGTGTTTAAGCTTTGAAGTATCTCGAGCACTTGACTATTCCTTCCTTGTGGTTCCTTTGAAAAGGAAAAACATACAGGACTCGAAAGTATATAGTTTAGATGATGACTGCTTAACCATTTGAAATTTCCATCAAAAAGGTTGCAACCCTAGACCGGGAATTAAGTTACTTCTGCCTGTCTTTTCAGGTCTAATATCATCATTTGGTATGGGTTAGCCTTTTTCCTATCATCTAAATTGTTAGTATAATTTTGACTGTACTAAATAAAAGCGTATGTAAATGATACCTGATCGAGGGTACTTCCTTTGCTTAAAAATAGTACTTCTTTAAATTAACAGTGTTCCAACTCGAGGGTAAGACCTTTCCATCTATGGTTTCCAACTCATAAACACCTTTCCCAGCAATGCCTCACACTTTATAGGGTCCTTCCCAATTTGGATTTAACTTTCCTGCTCCAATAACTTTTGTTGATTGGAAAACTTTTTGAAGAACAATGTCCCCAATTTTGAAATATCTGAGGTGAGCTTTTCTGTTGTAGGACCGCTTTATAATCTGCTTTTGTGCTGCCATGCGAATTAAAGCGGCCTCCCTTCTTTGCTCAAGTAAATCTAGATTTGTTCTTAGTTCGTCATTGTTTGACTCTTTTGTTGCTAATGTGAATCTCGTGCTTGGTTCACCAATTTCTACGGGTATTAAAGCCTCTGAACCGTAGACAAGTGCGAATGGAGTCTCTCTCGTGGCTATTTTTGCTATAGTTCTATAAGCCCTTAACACTCCTGGTAGCTCTTCAGGCCAACTTCCTTTTGACTTCTCTAGTCTCTTTTTCAAAGTATTGATGATGATCTTATTTGTTGACGCAACTTGTCCATTAGCCACGGGGTGATAAGGTGAAGAGGTGATACATTTGATTTTTCGACTTTGGAAGAATTTTGTGATTTGCAAGCCTATAAATTGCGGGTCATTATCACATACAATATTTTTTGGAACTCCAAAGCGACATATGATATTTCGCCAAAGGAAATTCTTCACCTCTTTCTCTCGTACCTGTTTGAAAGCACATGCTTTTACCCATTTTGAAAAATAATATGTTAGTACTAGTAAAAAACGTACCTTTCCTTTGGCTAGTGGTAAGGGTCCTACTATATCCATTCCCCACTTCATAAATGGCCACGGGGATATAATAAGATTTAATAATTCTACGGGTCAATGCATATTGTTAGCATAACGTTGACATTTATCCCATTTTGCTACAAAATTTTCCGCTATCTTCTTCCATTTTAGTCCAGTAGTACCCTGCTCTGATTAGAGTCTTAACTAGAGACCTTCCACCTGAGTGATTTCCGCAATGTCATTCATGTACTTATTTCATCACATACTCAGTTTGATTAGGTCTGAGGCACTTTGATAAAGGACCACCAAACATTTTGCGATATAAATTGTCTCGAATTAGACAGTACTGAGCGGCTTTCCGTCGAAGTGTTTGAGACCCTTTCTTATCTTCAGGTACAATCCCATACTGCAAAAAATTTACAATCTCGTTTCTCCAATCCCAGGTTAAATTATTGAATGTTACCTCGTGTTTATCCTGGTCGAGTGTTGAATGAAATAAATGTATTACAATATCATTTTCTTCGCTCGTTACTTCTGCTACCGAAGCAAGGTTAGCTAACGCATCTGCTTCTACGTTTTCCTCTCTAGGTATTTGCACGATCTTCCATGATTGAAACTACCTTACCAGTTCTCATGCCCTTTCCAAATACTGCTGCATTCGAGCCTCTCTAGCGGTGTAAGTCCCCTGCATTTGGTTTACCACCAGCTGAGAGTCACTCTTGATCACGATTTGTTCTATAGAGATTTCTCGTTCTAGTTTCAGACCTGCAATGACAACTTCATACTTTGCTTCATTGTTAGTAATAGGGTAACATTTAATTGCTTGCCTTATCGTTTCACCTGAAGGTGGTATTAAGACATTCCCAAACCGGCTCCTTTGACATTAGAAGAACCATCAATAAATAAAGTCCATGTTCCTGGATTAGCTCCAGTAAAAATCTGTAATTCCTTTTCTACTTCAGGAATTATATTTGTATTAAAATCTGCTAAAACCTGAGACTTTATTGTTGTCCTAGGTTGATAAACAATATCATATTCACTTAATTCTATTGCCCACTTGGCTAATCTGCCTGACAATTCTTGTTTATGCAGAATATTTCTTAAGGGATATGAAGTTACGATAGAAATTGGATGACATTGAAAATATGGTCTCAATTTCCTAGCTGTCATGACCAACGCTAAAGCTAGATTTTCTAGATGAGGGTAGCTAGTTTCAGCATCCAACAAGGATTTACTTACATAATAAATGGGAGATTGCTTATCTTTGTCTTCCCTTACTAAGACTGCACTTACAGCTACTTCTGCAATAACAAGATAAACGTACAGTCTTTCTCCATCCCTTGGCTTAGAGAGTAAGGGAGGATTTGATAGATAAGCCTTCAAATTTTTGAGGGATTGTTGGCATTCTTCAGTCCATTCGAACCGATTCTGCTTCTTTAATACCGAAAAGAATTTAAAACTCTTTACTGAAGACCTCGAAATGAATCTTCCTAAAGTTGCAATCCTACCTGTCAATCTTTAAACCTCCTTTTTTATTTATGAGTACATCAGATATTTCTTCAATAGCTTTAATTTGAGAAGGATTTACTTCGATGCCTCTATTAGATACAAGAAAACCCAAAAACTTACCTGATTCAACGCCAAAGGCGCATTTTTCTGGATTTAGTTTCATATTATACCTGCGGAGGATCTCGAATATTGTTGAAAGATGTTGGAAATGATCTTCGGCTTGTGTGGACTTGACCAACATATTATCGATGTACACTTCCATTGTCTTCCCCAGATGTTTCTGGAACATCTTGGTCACCAGCCTTTGGTACGTGGCTCCAGCATTTTTTAAGCCAAAGGGCATGACTTTGTAACAATAAGTCTCCCTCTTCATCGATCACTTGATTTTTGAATGATCCCTGCTTCCTCTTCTTTTGTTTGACAAGTACGAATGATGGATCTTCATTCAATTTATGAGTTATCACTTCTGGAGGTATACCTGTCATATCTTAATGGGACCATGCAAAAAAAAATTGCGTTAGATTTTAAATATTCAATCAACTTACCTCTTCTGACTAGGTTTAGCCTTGCTCCGATATGAATTCTTCGTTCTGGCCTTTGCTCGAATAATGGAGAAGCTTCGAGCTCCTCAGTTGTTGTCTTTATGTTTTCATTTTCTTTTGGCTCTTGAATAACATCTAGCGTGGAGTCCACGTTCTTCTTTTTTGATGCAACCTTTGATGAGATTTGATTTACCGTATATTTATCATTTGCACCCGTATCTGTTTGAGCTACTCTCGTGTCTTTCAGTTCTGTTTTCGCATCTTTTTTACTTGAGTGTATCCCTGAGTTGATATTCCTCAAAAAAAATTATCTCCTCGAACCTGTTGAATACCCTGTTTGAAGGGAATTTGATAACCTGATGTAATGTGGATGGCACAGCGTCCATGTCATGAATCCATGGCCTTCCCATAATTACATTATAGGCCATATCAGTGTCAATGACTTGAAATTTTGTTTCTTTGACGACCCCTTCTGCGTAAGTGTTTAACTAAATATCTTCTTTCGTAATGACATTAGAGTTATTGAATCCAGATAGGGATAGCGTTTTTGGTATTACACGATCTCCCATCAACATCTCTTCCACGACTCTTAATAGAATAATATTCACTGAGCTACCTGGATCAATCAAGACTCATTTCACATTAGTGTCATGTATAAGTAAAGATATTACCAGTGCGTCGTTGTGAGGAACCAGTAACCCATCAACATCAACATCGTCAAATATTATGCTATCGTCTTCCAAGGTTTCACGAGTTCGCGTTCCGTGAGTTTTTGTGAACTTTGTTGTCTTTCTTGTTATAATATAGGTTACGCCATTAACCTCTTCTTCTCCATTTATCACGTTTAATGTTCTCTTTGGAGATGGTGGTTTTGGGGGCTCTTGTCTATTCATCATATATGCCTGCTTTCCTTTTTCACTAAACAACTATGTTAGATAGCCCTGTTTCAATAAATGTTCTATCTCACCTTGTAATAATCTACAGTCTAATGTTCTGTGCCCGTGAACATTGTGGAATTCACACCAGAAGTCTGGGTTCCTTCTGTTTGGATTTGATATCATCTCTTTAGGCCATCGAACTTTATCTCCCATGTCTCTAATAACAACAACTAGCTCGGAAGTACTCACATTGAAGCTATAGTCTCCAATTCTCGCATTTGTGTTATTACCTCTATTACGTTCATCTCAATCTTTTTCTGAATCTTGACGATAATGAACTTGAATCTCTATTTGATGGTCTGTGATCAGGCCGTGCATTTTCATATTTGGGACAAGCTTCCCGTCTCGAAGGTCCCATGTATGGCTCGTACCTATTTTTACCCGTCCTCTTTTCTGATTTCGACCGCCTCGAACTCGTTTTTTCTTTTTCCCTAGACTGAGCTATGGTATCCTCTTCGATTCGTAATTTGGTATTGTACCTGTTATAAACATCATTCCATGTCGTGGTTGGGAATTGTCGCAAGTTCTCTTTGAGCCTCCTCGTAGCTTCAGAGCTTTTTTTGTTCAAATTATTTGCAAATGCCATGGTTGCCCAGTTGTCAGGTACTCTGGGTAACAACATCCTTTCTTGTTGGAATCTGCCTACGAATTCTCGCAGTAACTCTGTATCTCCCTTCTTTACCTTGAATATGTCTTCCATTCTCTTTTCTACTTTTTGTGCACCCGAATGTGCTTTTATGAACGAATCTGCAAGCTCAACAAAAGAGTCAATAGAGTTTTCGGGTAAGAGAGAATACCACGTTAGTGCTCCTTTGGTAAGAGTCTCCCCGAACTTTTTGACCAGTACGGATTCGATCTCTTGCTTGGTTAAGTCATTGGCTTTTACTCCTGTTGTGAATGCAGTGACATGGTCGCACGGATCAGTTGTCCCATATTTTGGTATATCATGCATTTTGAATTTTTTGAGAATCGGTAATGGTGCAGCACTTGGCTTCCATGGTTGTTGGGAATATTGTCAATATCAATCCCTTTGATGACAGGTGGTACGCCAGGTATTTGTTCAATACGGTCGTTTTGTTCCTTCACTTATTTCTGCAAGGTTAGTATTAAAGATTGTAAATCAGAATTACTAGTCATACCTAGTCTCCCTTCGAGTGATTCGTTAGGAGTTCCTCCACTTCCAGAATTAGCCAGTCTTGAGTGTGGATTTTCCGCAGTTGCAGTATTGTTTGGAGGAGGTGTTGGTGGTATAGTTGGTAGTCCACTCACGAAAGCCTGGAGAGCTTCATTCACATATTCAACAATTATTTGCTTCACAGCGTGTTGCTCTCCTGTTTGCTCATTCCCAAGTTGGTCATTATTTTGAGTTGTGGATCTTTCTGGGGTTGGTTCCCTTGAACCGCGCGGGGTTCCTTGGGGCGATGGAACTGGAGTTCCTATTGCCTGTTGGTTGTTGTCGTTGACGATTGACATGATTCAGTAAGAATACTTTGGAAAGTAAGAAAGGATTATCAGATTCCCTGCAACAGAACCAATTTGTTTAACCAAAGAATCGGATTCTTAGTCAAAGCTTATTTTAAGTACTCAGGCTACTGATAATCAAGAAAATCAGCTAAAACAATAAAGGAAATTGGAACTTAGAATAGAAAGAAAATAGTAGAGAGCACAAGAATATAAAGTATATTCCAATAGTGATTAGAACGTGTTCATACAAATAATATTTATTTCCCTTTTATAGGAAGCTTCAAGTACAACGTCTACTCCTCTTTATGATTGAACATTAATGAGTATTTATATCATTAATGAAAAGTTATAATAGGTAATCGTAACTGTTTTGTGAAGATTCTGTAACGTTTGAACTCATTGATTGAAGATTTATGAATCTGCCCTCTTTTCTGCCCTGGTTCATTTTGATCATGTCGCTTCAACTCTTTGAATAGACTCGAGCGCCCGTTTCTAGTCATCTCGTGGGTGTTTACCTTGTATCTACTTACTTCATATCTCTTTCTAATTATTCTTCCAGTTATCTTTATCGTTATTTCATTAATCTATGTGGCTTGCTTTGTCAACCACTTAATTAATTCCACGTGTAATATTTATTTATACTAATAAGGACCAAAGTCAAAATATGGTGGTTTGAGAATAGAAGGATGTATTACTCTCTCGAATACTCTGCACGAAAAAGCACATTCGTCGAACGGAAGCACAAGAAGCTTCTCAAGATTATCACGTTCCTGCTAGAAGGTGTTAGATGTAGCATACATATCTCTACAATATTATTATAAAGCCACCTTTAAATCTTTTCCCTACTCCGATCCACTGCTGCCTTCGTACCCCTGGTGAACTGAAACAAGTTAACAGTAATTTAATCTGCGTTCTGCATAACAAGGCGCAAGGTCCTACAGTTAGAAGATGGCTTTGGCTCGTTTAGCTTTAAAGAATGTACAGCAGAGGATGGCCTCAAGCCCCTCAGCCACCTTCTCTAGGACTGTAGACAACATACAGAAACAGAGATGGAGTTCTCAACTTATAAAACGTCTCTCCACAGCAGGTGAGGGTGAAGATAAAACAGATAAACGTGAAGTAGCAGTCTCTGAAGGTGGCAAGAAATCCAAGCTCTTTCCTAGGAGACGCGGTCGCGGCAGTCTCTGGAGACGTCGCGATCCTGACTTTGCACCTGCTATTTGGGGTACGACATTCTTACACCCCTTTCTCCACTTTTTATTGAAATTGATGTGATATGCTAACTTTGTTTAATGTTGCAGATGTTTTACCTTTTGGACTTGGAAATGCATTGATTCAAGCCTCGGAGAACATCAACAGGCTGTTTGAGAATCTGAACGTGGGTCCCTCACAACTTATGGGTAGATATAAGGAGGACGACAAGAGCTATAAAATCAAGTATGATGTACCAGGGCTCGGGAAAGAGGACGTGAAAATCACAGTGGAAGATGGAATATTGAGGATAAAGGGAGAGCACAAGGAAGAGCAGAAGGAGGAAGGTTCAGATGATGAGTTCTGGTTTTCAAGAAGCTATGGATACTACGACAACAGCATTGTGCTTCCTGAAGATGCAAAAGTTGATGAGATCAAGGCTGAGATGAAAGATGGTGTCTTGACCCTCACCATTCCTAGAACTGAGAGGCCTAACAAAGACGTTAAAGAAATTCAAGTCTCGTGAGTTCCAAAATGTTCAGTGTTGTAATTACTTCAACCTGGTCTAGTTTTCGTTTCAGTCCAGATGAAAATAAATCTGTACTACTAGTAACTATACAGTATGTAGTATGTTTTCTGTTATTTCTTTCGCCATTCGAATAAAAGAGTGATATGCGTGTTCTGACACTGTCTTCATCAAGAGGATTGCTACAGTGCTATTTTCTTTTAAAAAACCAAGACTAGTTTGTTAAAATACATAAAAATAGATAAAAAATTTAAAAAGTTCATAAACGTTTTGTGAATCTAATTAAGTGTCAACATTTTTGTTCTCCAAATCTGTTTCTTGGTATTATTAAAGCTGTGCAGACATTGTTATTGTCCAATGTCAAATGCCTTTTAAGTTCTGAATCGGAACCAAGCAGCTATCTTTTCCGTGCTGAATACGATACGCTACAAACCCTTGAGCCACGTTACTAATTTGCTAACTTTTCTTAATAATCTATCTTGCTTTTAACTTTCGTAAATGCTCCGTTTGATTTGCCCTGATCTGACTTAAAAAGATAGTCGCAGTTAGATTAGATTCTCACGTGTATCTTTTAAGGAAGTGAAGTTACAGTACTACTCTGGTCTGGACACAAAAAGGAAAAAGAAAAACAGAAGTTGATTACTGATACGAGAGGACAAATGTACTTTTAGATGTTTAAGCATGAGATGAGTAGTAACTTCAACTAAGAATAGAGCGACCAGAGAACAGAGTGTCCTGCCTTTATACTCGACGTTTGAGTTGCAGTTTCTTTTTTTTTCCAATCAAAATATCCACCATGGTGGTGGGGGGTTTAGGCTATACCCCAACCTGTATATAATAAAACATAAGTAGTACATGAGGGAGGATGTAGACCATTGCCTCCAAAACAAAATGAAGATTGTAGGACTTCATTCTTGTGTACATTTGCTCTAAGGTGTTGTGCCTAATTTGTGGTGTGCCCTTCCTTGCATCTTGTATGTGAAAGAATACACACAAGGACGTTATGCATCTGATGTTACAATAAATATACAGAAAATAGTACTATCCAATCATTAATAACAAACTGGTTCTTCTTTGTTTTGAATCTGAGATTTGGGATTCCTTCTTTATCCGTTGCAACTGAAGCTCTAATGTAACCTGGTAAGGAGGCTATGTTGTTAAAGATAACTTGATTTCTCAAACTTTCACCCAATGTTTTAGTCGCAGTTAGCTGAAGATATGTTATGTCTTGCCTATTGCCATTATTACTTAGAGAGTTAAGACTCATTTTATATGCCATTATACTGCTTTTTCCCCATTATTGAAAAGAAAAAAAAGAAGAATTTTAGATCGCAATCAATACTGGATATATAGAGGCTTTTCAATAAATAAAAAATTGTATTCTCCTTCTCGATTATGGCAGCTGGTCCTTGGATCTTTCATTGCGTCAGACTGAAAGCAAGTTTCTTTTGCAGTGAAGTGTCATTTGGGCTTTTTAGTCATCCAACCAATTAACCAAAAACCTTTCCCACAGAAAGCTAATAAGTGAGGATCTTCCATTGGTCTGCATGTTTGTATTGTCTTGTATGTGTAACAGTCGTAACTCATAACGTTACTAAAATTAACATTGGTGCTATTTGTACATCATCTCCCTCTATAATTTTGAATTTAAGAAAGTAACATTTTTTTATCGTGTAAAAGCCTACGTATAAAAAGAAGGTAGAGTAATAAAACTAAAAATAAATTTGTAAAGAGTGAAAAAATCAATTGGCCCTGAACATTGCCAACTTTTCACATTTATTTTCTTTTCCTTTTAGATTTCGTTAGATACTCAAGTAATGAATAAGATTATTTTACATTTATTTCGGTTACTACTATTAAATAGTGTCTGAAAGTAATTTAGGCCTTATTCAAGAAAAACGGGTGTAGATATCTCTGAGACTAGTGTTGAATGCCTTTTGATGTTAAAAGCAATAAATAACTACTAGTATATGAATTGTTGTGTTAATGGTATTAAATTTTCGGTTATATAACTGTATAATTGAAAGAATAGTGGCTAAAAATATATGTTCATTTTGTTCTAGTTTAATTTGCGTAGGAGAGAGAAAACTTTTCGAATTCTAAAAGCTGACTAAGGTCATCTTCAACTTTGACCCCAATTTTTGTCCCTCGGGATTTCCCCATTTTAGGGACAACTTAATTCAACCATTCCCACATTTTTTCCTCCAAAAAAAGAATTTTTTTTTTATATTCTTCTCTCTCTTCTATATATTATTATCTTACATTTCAATTTTTATTTTTTAAATTCTATTAAACAAATTCCATCTTTTATTTTCATTAATGTATTTTCAATTTTCTTGTATTTCCATTTTTAATGTATTTTTAATTTTAGCAATATCTAATATTTCATATTTGCACCATTTATTTTTTGAGATGATTATATATTTTTTTGTACAATTATAACTTATAATAAAATTAACTTACAATTTTACATAAAAACAATAAATGCACGAAAATTAATTTATCAAAATTATACGTCAAAGTTAAGATGCAAATTAATATTATAAAGATATTACATAAACATAATTAGGTATATGTAAAGAGTTAAATTAAAAGATTTAAATAATAAAATAATAATAATATATAGGTGAATAGTAATGGGAGAGATTGATAGTGTAACCCCATATTTGAGAGAACACTATTCACCCCCATTATGGGGGGAAAAATAGGGGTGGGTTGGAGCCAAATTACCCCAAATTTTTCCCCCATTATGGAGAAATGGGGGTGGGATGGAGATGCCCTAGGGCATCTCCAACCCTCCCTCATTTTTGCCATAATGCAGCTCCAACCCTTTCCCATTTTTGCCTCTAAAGTGGGGGATGAATAGTGTTATTCCAAATATGGGGTGACACTATTCATCATCCTATTACTATTCATGCTTATTTTATTATTATTTAACTTTTTTAATTTATCTCTTTATATATACCTAATTATGTTTATGTAAATCTTTATAATATTAATTTTACATCTTAACTTTGTCATATAATTTTGATAAATTAATTTTCGTGCATTTATTATTTTTATGTAAATTTGTAAGTTAAACCCTTGTGCAAACTATTCGTGACCCACTTTAGCCACAAAGAAATATTTCGCGATGAAACAAGAATCATGTCGAAAAGATATTGTATGTGCATTCGGAGTTTTGCAAGCTCGTTTCGCAGTTGTTGCAGGACCATTGGAGAAAAGAAGTGTTACATGATATAATAAATATATGTATTATACTGCACAACATGATAATAGAGGATGAACGTGATTTTAATGCACCAATTCAAGATGATTGGGAATGTCCACCTCCAACGGTAGAAATGGTAGTAGATGAACATCATCGATATGAGCAATTTTTAGCTCGAAAAAAAAAAATTAAGGACAAAGATACTCATTTTAATTTGCACTTCATAATGCATTAATAGATAATTTATGGGAGCATACTAGAGGTGGCAGTTGAATATTTATGTAATATTTAATATGAATTTTATCATTATGTAACATGTATTGAATTATCTTGTATCTCAATGATTTCACTTTTATATGAATTATCCTTTAATATATATATATATATATATATATATATATATATATATATATATATATATATATAATGAAAAATATTTGCTTACAAATTATATTATTTAAAATTTTATGGTAAAAAATAATTTTACAATAAATTATATGTGATGAATATGTAAAAAGGAAAAAAAAATTGTTCAATAGAAATAAAAAAATAAATTTAAATAAAAATAATAATATAATATTGAAGAGAAAGAAGAATATAAAATATTATATTCTTTTTCGGAATAAAAAATGGAGCAATGGTTAGAATAACTTTAGTGTATTTTAGAAGAAAAAATGAAGGTAAAAGTTTGAGATGGCCTAACTTGAATTTGGTACATAATATACTGTAGCATTTCATAATTAATCATCTGGCAAAACATCTCCGAGGGTGCTTTCAGTTTTTTGTAAAAGTAAATAGTTTTTATCTATTGGAAAAGAAATCAATTATTTTTTCCATTTGAAACAAATTAAACGCCACCTATAAATAATATGATCTGACTGTATTGTCTAGCGCGGACAAGAAATGGAAGTCAACAAGTAAGTTACTTTTTCTATATTTGCCTGGAATTTACACGGGATAGGTCCATGATCAAGATCAAAGTTTTTTTTCTTTTATTTCTCATTTAGTATTCGGTACTCACACTGGGCCCGATTAGTCTGAATTCGCGCTGGAAAGTCCACATTGGGATAAAACGTTCCCTAAGAAAAGCGACTTTATACTCAGGGATTCGAATTCAAAACTTGTGATTAAGGATGAATGAGTACTTACCGCTCCACCACAACCCATGTTCATATCAAGTTCAAAGTTTAACTACTCTCAGGACTAAGCAGTCAAACTATAGACTGGTTGACCCATCATAAAAATAATACTATGCCCTAAAAGTTCCTTAATTTTGTTGGGAAACCTCGAAATGTGACATGCTAGAAAGTGACGTGCTCGTCGCCTCAAAATCCTAGGAAGGTTAAAATCTATCCTTTGAGTCAAACAGATTAAGTTACGAGGTTTGGAAAATGCATCCTACTTTTAGTTCTCATGGTTATTAAACGTATAACTGATCTAAAATTCTCAATATTTTAGAAATCAAGAAAGGATTAGTTAACTTTTTTCACCTTTACCTGTTCTCTAATTAATATGGAGAACATAAGGAATAAATAATAATAATTTAGTCGAATCATTCTTTTAATTGAAAATTTTCTTAATGGCATGCAAAGCCCCGGACAAGCAAAAGGGGAGGGAGTATCATACAAAATTTTAAGTTGATTTGTTTATGGTTATCCTAACTGTCTCTGGGACATGGAAAATTGTTTATGGTCTCTGATTAATTTGTATAAGATAATACTCAGAGTCCGTTTGGACATACATTATTTTTCCTTTTTTTCAAAATGTTTTTTCAAAACAATGTTTGGTTATACCATTCTTACCAAAACTTTCAACTTCATTTGAACATCCATTTTCAAATTTAAAAAACTAGTTCTTACCAATTTTTCAATTGAAAATGGGAATTTACTAGTTTTTAGTTTTACAAATTTTATCCTATACTTTTAAAAATTATAAAATGACCCCAGCAATTATTAAAGAATAACTTGTTCGTATTTATGTTGTTTTTTGCTTAAATTCTTTCTCTGTGTATTAGTAGAATTAAAAAATGTAATATTGATTTTGCATCTTCTGATGTTGCAGTAAAGCAAAATATGAGTTAAACAATAGCATTTTGATTGTTTATTTCAAGTAGGATAATCAAAATTGGGATGATTTTGATATTTTCTACAAGTTATGGGGTATAAATCATGTTTCATGATTTTGGAAAACAAGACATACAAATATATTGCAAATATTATAACCAAACACAACTTTACTTTCAATTGAAATTTTAGTGAAATTTTAAATTCCAAAAAATAATTGGAATGCATGTCCAAACGCCTACTCAAAGTGAATAGTCTTTAGGAAGAATATTACTAACTGTTACCTTAAAAATAAAAATAAAGCAAAATCAACAAGACTATACTATTTGGTATCTGCAATCCTTTATGGAGCAGTTAGTTAGGTGTAAGCAGGGTGCACAAATAGTCATACCTACTGTCTACTGAAGCCATAGTGCAGCATTTCCTAGAAAGATGCAAAAAATTAGGAGTACTGTAATTTCAAAGTGAAATGTGAAGTGATTGGTGAAGAAGCTTTTGGCATCAAGACTACTGTCCCTTCTCCAGAAACAGTTCTCCACTTTGTCTCACCATAAATACCACCCCCTACTGCTAGAAATTTTGTTCATCATCCCATTTATGTATTGCAATATTCATGATCTAATATAGAAAGAAAGTCCCATCTTCCTGAAGCCAAAAGAAACTTTGCCGCTTTTTCGCATAAAACTCAAAAGCAAAATCACAAGCTAACCTATGGCCACACTTTGTCTGAAACTCGGACTTACATTGGTTCTTTTATTGTCTCTGGCATTTCATCCTTCCGAATCAGGTAAAACTTGTTTCTTTTTTCTATTAATTGTATGGCTAAATGCTACATGCAGAGATAATAAAAATATGATTTTTTTTATTTTTCACCGATCTGTATACAGTAGTTGATGAGTAATTTTGTATCTGGACTTGTGATTGTGCAGTAAGTATGGCTAGGAAAATGGTGATAGGGTCAAGGCCACCTGGTTGCGTAAACAAGTGCATGAGTTGCCAGCCATGCAAGGCAACTCTAGTCATTTCACCAAGCCAGAAGATCAAGGGCCATTATAATACATATCCATCTAAAAGACAAGCTGATGATATCTATTATCTCCTAGCTTGGAAATGCAGATGCAGAGATCAGCTCTTTCAACCTTGATATGATCCTCCACCCCTCCAAGGAAAAAATTAAATTAGTAGTGTCAACTATGCATAATCAACATCAGAAACATATTAGAATGCTAGAGAGTTGAGGGATTAACTGTGTTATTAGTATATAAACTAAACACTGATTTTGTATTAGATGCTCAATTACTTGTCCCCTTGCGAAGTTGATGGCATTCATTTGCTTAATTCTGCTTCATGTTCTTTGATCTTGCTTTGTTTTCTTCTCTAAGTTTATGTGTTTTCTTTTTTGTACATATATATTTTTCTCGCAGAAACGACATTTGCTTAAGAAGTGATGATCAAATCCAAATGTAGATAGGGAATATATGTAAGGAAGGTACAGTACTAGACGTGCCAATACATTCAGTCTTTTCCCCATGCAATCATAACGTACTTAACAGTGGAGTAACAATTTGTAAAGCTGACAATTACCTCGTCCCTTTAGACATTTCTGTCCGACTATAATTAAGTACTACGTAGTTACCGGAACTAATATATTGCTTTTTTGGACTCAAATCACAAAAATATGTTAAAAAAAGAATTGATGATCAATTTATATTTTTACCCTAAAATTCGAGTAATAACTAAACTTATATTGTGGTTTAAAGGATACATGATCAGTATTTTAAAAGGCCTAGGCGTGAGGCAAGGGATTTTACATATGCCTCAGCGAGGCGTAAGCCCCGAGGCACGGGGTGTAAGCCCCACAGGTATTTTAATTTTTAATATTTTATAAAATAATATAATTACAATAAATATTTATAAACAAGTAAATAAATATTTATAATATATATATATATATATATATGTGTGTGTGTGTGTGTGTGTGTGTGTATGCAATGATTTATAGCCACACAAAATATATGTGCCTCATTTTACACCACAAGTTTAAAAGTCTTTTCTCTTTCCTTAAACTGCGTGCCGAATCAAATGGGTTCACGTAAATTGAAACGGAGGGAGTATTAAGTTTGTAGTATCTTTTATATGAATAATTATTGAATATATATTGATAACTTATAAAATTTTAATATTTAATTCTATTATAATTCAAAAATAACTTTATAAAGATGATAGTTCAAACAAAATTATGTAAAATGTTAGTAGAAAAACGGAGGAAACTAACATATAAATTATTAATATAGGACTAAGTATTTGTTATATGAATAATTATTAAATATATTTTTAGTTATTGAAATTAATTATTTAATTCTCTGTTGACCCCAAAATATCTGGAAAAAGACGATAGTTCAAACAAAAATCCTCTCGAATTTTAGTAAAAAAAATGTTATAAAATACATATAAAACAACAATATAAAAAATTTGGCAAACTAAGTATTTTTATATGAATACTTATTAATTATATCATGTATGATTATGAAAATTAAGTATTTAATTCTATTATACCCAAAAATAGTTGAAAAAGATGATAGTTCAAACAAAACCATGTCGAATTTTAGTAAAAAATGTAAGAAACTAACATATCAAATAATAATGTAGAAAATGTATCAACCTAAGTAATAATATAGAAACTTTATCGATTAAATATTAATATAAAAGATATTACAATATATTTAAAGATGTTAAACAATTAAACAGGAAAATACTTTAAATAATATTGTTCAATTTACAGGCATCATCATGGAACTTCCCCATGTGCATCCCGAACATGCATCTCGAGAGCTACTGTTGCTACAGGGCAACTATAGGTCTTCATACATCTAGGATGGGCAATGTCTGTCCCAGACCTTCCGCCCCAGACGTATAGATGATATGCAGGCCATGGCGTATAGACTATTTCTGGAGGTTGTGATTGGAGATGATGGTGTTCTGCAGCTTCAAGGATGGACTTGTGTTCCAAATATTGATGGGTTGGGAGAGTTGATCCTTGAGGAGGCTCACAGTTCGCGTTATTCCACTCACCCAGGTGTAAGATGTACCGTGACTTCAATAGCACTATTGGTGGCGGAGAATGAAGAAAGATATTGTTGCTTATGTCTCTCGGTGTTTGAACTGTCAACATGTGAAGTACAAGCATCAGAAACCGGGTGGGTTGACTCAGAGATTAGAGATACCATAGTGGAAGTGGGTGCGCATCACTATGGATTTTGTGCTAGGCTTGCCACGAACGTTGAGGAAATATGATGCAGTCTGGGTTATTGTGGACCAGTTGACTAAGTCCGCACACATAATCCCGATGATGACTTCTTATTCTTCATAGTGGTTGGCTCAGATTTACACCCGGAAGATTATTTGAGGCACGTAGCATTCTTAGAGAGCCATGCAGTGTGAGTTCGGCACGCCAACAACTATCAGTCGAGCATCCAGCTGCCTCCGTACGAGGCCCAATATGGGAGGCGATGTCGTTCGTCGATTGGTTGGTTTGAGCTTGGAGAGGCAAGATTGTTGGGCAATTATTTGGTTTGTGATGATATGGACAAGGTTAAGGTGATTCAGGAGTGACTTCGCACAACTCAATCCAAGCAAAAGAGTTATGCGGACCTGAAGGTTCAAGATGTGGCTTTCATGGTGGGTGAGAAGGTTCTTCTCCGAGTGTCGCGTATGAAGGGCGTGATGCGGTTTGGGAAGAAGGGAAAGTTGAGAACGACGTTTATTGGCATGTTCGATATCTTGGAGAGAGTTGGGAGGTTGCTTATAGGCTTGCCTTACCTCCTAGCCAAGCAAGGATACATCCGGTATTTTATGTCTCCGTGATTCGGAAGTACATGAGGACATATCACATGTTTTGGACTTCAGCACGGTGCATCTTGACGAGAACTTGGCCTATGATAAAGAGTTAGTAGTTATTCTAGACCGACAGGTTTGTAAGTTGAGCTCCAAGAATTTTCCTTGATAGATCTACATTTTAATGATTAGAAATAACATATCTTTTATTTGCAGAAACACTCCTGATGCAAAGGAAAGGGAAACTGCCAAGTACTAGCTATAGAAGACGAGAAAGGAAGGAGTAACAAAAATTATGTATAGAATTTGTTAAGGATTTCATAGCAGATTGACGGAAGATATTATAGTAAGAACCAAAATTAGAAGAAAACAAGATTGCCTTAAATATGTACTGGAGATTCATCTTTCAAAGGAAGATGGTTAACTCACAAAATCAGGGGATCTATTTCTGGTTGCCGAATAAAAGGAAGATATGCTCAACTAAGGAAGGCTCTATCAAGACCACAAGTATACTGAAGATCTGCTCAACGAAGGAAGGCTCTATCAAGATCTGCTCGATTGGGCGTTGATCACGGCTATGATAGAGTCGTGGCGACCGGAGACGCACACGTTTCATCTACCCATCGGCGAGGCTACCATCACGCTAGAGGACGTGGAAGTTCTTTTCGGGTTTCCCGTTAATGGTATACATGTAGCTTACTCGCATGCTCTTAGAGACTATACAGGAGATGATTACCTTCATATGTTGCAGCGGCTCACCGGTTTCTAGCCTGTGGAGCCGACTGCATTGAGTGGCACCAGTCAATTACAGTTGACGCCCATTCGGCAACATTTGGTGGCGATGGACGTAGATATTACTGATGATTCACCGCCAGAGGATACCTATCGGCGCACGAGGTTGTTGCTCCTGATAATGGTTGGTGGTATATTGTTCCTGAACACTTCGGGAAACCTAGTCAGCTTGCGATTTCTACATCATCTAGAGCGGCTAAATGATTTATCTAGTTACAGGTGGGGTGTAACTGTTCTACCTTACCTGTAGAAGCAGATGTGCCAGGTGTGCATGGGCCCCCAAAGAGATGTTGCTGGTTTTTTACCGTCGCTGTAGGGAAAACATAGTCATTTCTTTTCTTGATTATAATATGCATAGTAAAAAAATTCCTTAAATTTTACGTCCACAATCTATATTAGGTTTGCACCTGAAAGCGGTTCCTGCAGTTCCAGCCACCTCTGCCTTCGATAGCTTCGTATGCACCACCTCTACCGTTTCTCCCACTAGCTTGTATGTGGGTTGATAGGCAAGGCCACGCCCACGAGCTCGAGGCTCATCATCATCTCCCTTATTACAGGGATTTGTTGGATTTACTAGAAGGCCCTCAGGTACAAATATACTTAAGTTTACTTGGCCTTGCTTGATATGTGTTGTGTTTACTCGCGATTCTTGTGTTTAATAAATAGTTCGTATGGAGGCCATACAACGACACGCTCATAGATGGATTGAAATATTATTGCTCCCGCGGTCGAGCTATGTGGAGCTCTTCCATCGTACTTATATGTCTCGATATAGTTGAGTATCATGCCACCGGACAAGTCCTTCGCGAGTTTGGTCAACCCCAGTTTGTACCTATGACTCCCACTTGGCACATGACACATTACTAGTAGGATGATAGCTTCAGGGTCGACCAGACATACTTGGCTTGGCTAGAGGTCCAGCTTGAGGATTGGGACCAGAGGTATGGCGTGATTCTGCCATACCCTCCACCTGACCGTATGGAGGGAGAGCATGAATACATGGAATGGTATCACAGTGTTACCCGATTTCTCGTTGGGAATACCGTTCATATGTTATTTGTTATAATTACTTGTAATTTTATATTAGCCTTCCGTAATTAATATTTTATATGCTATGCAGGCTATTGGCTTACACCAGTTCTACATCAATTTAAGCTTCTTCACCACTTTAAACATATTCCATCCATCTACCTTTTGTGTCCACCCCTCTCTAACTATATCATTAAAATTTGGATGATTAGCCCATACATTACAGTATTTAAAAGCAGCATTAACTCTTCTAAGAGAGTTGTTACAAACAAGCTTCAAAGGACAATGATCACTAATTCTTTCTTTTAAGTATTGTGCTTTATACATAGTTATTGAATTGAGTCAGTATGTGTTTATGAACACCTAATCAATCTTTGACATTATCCTGTTTCCATCATGCCTATCACTCCATGTATACCTGCTTCCCCTTGTTGGTAACTCCATCAAATCACAATGCTCAATATAATGCTGAAAATCACATATTTCAGCAAATGTTACTGGATCCCCCCCCCCCCCCCCCCCCCACCCCCCCTTTCTCCTCTCCACAAACCCCCCCCCCCCCCAACTCTATCTTCAGTATTCAACACAGAGTTGAAATCACCCATAACTATCCATGGTCCCCTTATGTTCCTACTCGCCTTCTCTAAATATTCCCATAATCCTCTTCTTTCTTCCTTTGTGTTATAGGCATACACTATAGTAACCATGTAAGTAATTTTCATTCTTACATTAGTTACTAAACAGGTTATTGCTTGATCCATCATATTGTTCAAGTAACTGCATAACTATCTTGCCTCCAAGTCAACCATATTCTAACTTTGTAATGTTCCTTTAGATTATTCATACTTCCCCAACCACCAAATAGTTTGGCAGCCATCTTTTCAAACTTATCGACCTTTACTTTTGTTTCCAACATACCTATCATCCCTATCTCCTCTTTATTGCATAGGAGTTTTACCTCTTTTCGTTTGTTAGAGGCATTCATACACCTAACATTCCAACACATTATGTTATCCATTACTCCTAGGAGGAGTTACTGCCCCTCCCACATTAGTCTCCTGCCTATTTTTGTGTTTCCCATTTCCATCATATCCTTTACCAGCATTGTCATTGTTATCCAGCACCTTAAAATTGTTGTGGTAGCTCTTATCCCCATTTCCTTCCTTTGAAAAATTTGCTTCCTATTATTCTTTGTTACATTGTTTGGAGTAATCCACTCTTCATTACCCTGCTTATCTTGCTGCTTCCCTTTCTCATTTTCTACTATCCTTATCTCACTACTACCCTCCTCATCCCCTTTGTTTTCCCAGCTTTTTTCATCTGAGCAGTATTTTTTTCATCATTCTTCTCTTTCCCTTCCCCTTTATTCTCCACCACAGATTCAGCAACTTGCTTCTTTGTTCTACATGCTTCATCATCATGCACATACTTCCTGCATATTTTGCATAAAATTGGTTTCCAATCATACTGAACTTTCTGTTCTATAATTCATCCTCTTTCATTTTTAAAATATACCTTTTCAGGAAACTTAGTGTCCATTTTCACCTCAACTAATAGTCTTGCAAAGCTCAACCCTATTTTCTTCTCTGTATGACTGTCTACCATCAATGGTCTTCCAATTAAACTGCCAATCTTACTAAGGCCCTTAGGACTCCAATACTTGAAATCCAGTCCATGTAATTTAATCCACATAGGCACAGTGTACAACTTCTCCTTCGTAAATTCCATATCAACATTTCATGCTTTGACAATCACTGGTTTGTTATCAAAATGATATATGCCTCCTTGCAGTACTTCATTCTGTCCTATACTTGAATCAAACCTCACTATCATTATTCCATTTTTCAACGTAACTTTATTTATTCCATGTTTTCCCCACATTCTACGCACATACGCATTTAACACAGCAAATGGTGGATATGCTCCTAGTACATAACACACTATGGCAGTTTTCCAGTACTCAATTTCAGAACTAATGTCCTCTGTTTCAATTTCTCAAACAGGTTCCTCATCATGCATCGTAGGCTCAACAAATTCAATCTTAAACCATCATTATTTACCTTCGTAATGTCAAAATTATCCCAAATTGATCCACTCGTGTTCAATTATGTGGTTACTTCTGCTTCATCCGCCCATGACATTTTTCTGCTAACAGTTGTATTACTCAATTCAGTTGCTTCCTTCATTGATGTTTCTTGGCTTGCTTCCTTGATCGACGTCCTCAATTCACTCTCAATTTGTGTAATTTCATAGTCGGCTACTTCAATTTCCTCATGCTCACTCTTATTCCTTATGCATGTTACTGTTCCATTGCTATCGACCTCCTCCTCTTGTGATTTTTCAATTTGAACTTCTTTCAGCTTCTGGTCCTTCTTCCTTTATTGATCTGCGCTCATCTCTGCAGCTTATCTCGCCATTATCTCCTTCTGCAATGGATTACGAGCTCTCTTTCCCATTGAGGCGCACGTTAGGCTAACATGCGCTGAGAGAGAAAGTCAAGGAAAAAGGTTGTTCTTTTCACTGATCGCAAAGTTGCAGGGCACATTATTGAGGGCGAAGCACATTCTACAAATCCTGATGGTATGCGAATTTGGCGCGAAAAACTACAATGGTTTCCCCTTTACTCAAAACGGTGTGATTATGAAGTACTATGCCACTGGCATGAGCTAGTTGTACTACAAGAACTGTTTGCAACCTTTCGAACAAACACACACAAAGATGAACCATAAGTGATTCGGCATTTGATGAAGGTATTTAGAGATGAAAAAGGCACTAGCCGTTCATCATGCATTGGATGATCTTAAATACATGCAAGGAACGGAGGATCAGTATTGGGATTTATTAGAAAACAAAAAAAATCATGAAGACATTGATCATCCTGTTTTCCCAAGAGTGGGAGGGACTACCTAAGTTTCTACCACAGATGTTGGAAGTAAGAGTACTATATTGTTGTAGAAATCAAGCAAGTGGTCTTGTTGATGATAGCGTTGAAATACGAGAAATATGTGCCTAGATTACGATGCCCTCGGTCTGAAAGGGTGCGTACAAAATGTTGACGAAGAAGATGAAGACAGTGACAATGAAAAGTGCCAAACAGTTGATAATGACAAATGAAAATTATTATTTATTTCTTGGGGAGTATTATAAATTGTTGTATTGAATCTTCAATGCTAATATCAAGTAGATTTAACCCTATTGGGAACATAATTTTACTTCAAAACTTTGCAAACTGAACCTTTACAGACATTTAGTACCACAAAAATACTCCAACAAAATATTATGTTTATCCATGATAATTGGGCACATTGGATGAACTGCCACCTGGAGCTGAATTACCACTTCCCAAACTAGTTGAAGGACATTTACGACGATCGTGTCTTGTTTGGGAACATATGTCACATTTACGCGTATAACCGGTATCACCAACATCAATTGGTTCCGTATTCGCGTTCTTTTTTGCACTTGTCGTTGACATGCATAATCCTTGTCACACACCACTTTAAATGGTTCCGGTGGCCAATAATGCTCAGCACCCACTGGCCGCAACTGTCCACTATAGGTATTTACGTATGCAATAATATTATATTCTTCATCAACGTACCTCGTTGTCGTGAAACCTGTATGTTGAAAGCACTTCATGGCATGTGAGCATGGAAACTGATAGATTGACCATTTTTTGCACGAGCATAATCTTCTGGGTTCATTGACGGTGTGTGTGTTATTCCAGCGATTTTGATGTAGTCCAGTGTGAACTTCAAAATATTTCGTTCGCTGCAATAATGCAAAAATATATGCAGTAGGAGTGGGCGTTCGATACTTTGGTACGGTATTTATGAATTACGGTTCGGTATTTAGTGTTTGATATATTAATCATGCATACCAAATACCGTACCAAAGTAGTTTGGTGTGGTTCGGTATTTCTTGTTCGGTTTGGTACGATATCGGTACGATTTCAATATCGCACCATCTTTATATAACGTGACAAGCAGTGGCACTGGCCACTGCTGATTAGGTGAATGAGTGGCAATTTGCATACCAGATTCGGTAAATAAACACCTAAAATACATACATAGCATACAAAAGTAAAATAGCACATGTCCATCGGAGGTTATTTTGATTCACACGCATGCAACATTTTCTATGATAAAACTACGGAAGCAAGACAAGACTATGTATTGCGAATGAGATATAAAAATCTTTGCACCATTGTTCTATTCGGTAACTTCAGATTCATATTGTTTCTCAGAAATGGTTGAGAGTCTGAAGAAAGTTACAAAGCTCGATGCTCTTTGTTGGTTACAAGAATGTTACTGGAGCTCGAAGTGCTTCTTGGCATATTATGTCTTCCATTGAGCAGAAAGAAGAGTCAAAAGGAAATAAGAACAATGTGAAGTTGATTAAGGGATACAAGTAGAAGGTAGAAGAGGAGTTGTCCAAGAAGATTTGCCTTGATATTCTAGAAACTATGGACAATAATCTCATTCCATCTTAATGGTAAAAGGAAGCTATTGTCTCTTTGTTACAAAATGTAAGACTAAGATTTAACAATCCATTCTAACTGTTCGGTATTTCGATATTCCGAAATATCGAAACCTCAATACCGAAGACCGTATCGAAATACCGAATAAACGAAAAATTGATACCGAATTATACTGAAATACCCAATAAACCGTTATCGAAATACCGAATTAATTTAGTCCGGTTTGGAATTCCGTTTTTCGGATTTTATGCCTACCCCTATATGCCATTATGCTGGCTTCCTATATTTCTCAAATCGTTTTATTGGTTGTGGCATAAATTCAACACCTATTTCCATCAATGACGATGCACCTCTAGATATTTCAACAAACCTCCCCGCCATCTGCTTGAATGACATCCGCACCATGGAAGTGACTGACAATCCACGTGCAGACTTCAAAAATCTGTTGAAAGACTCTGACACATTTGTAGTAACAATTTCCCATCTTTTATCACCATCCTTATGCAAAGTCCACTTGTCAAGCTCATGTCTCATTAACCTACGATAGGCTTTTGGGTCTTTCTGCCTAATCAATTCCATTCGCCTCCTGAATTTACACTCTTGGTAATCTATTGCAGCCATCCACATTAAATCATACTTGTTCGAATGAGCCCTCTTGAAGTTGGCCTTCAAGTGCCTAACACTGTAACGGTGGTAGGAATACGGTTCCTGCCATACACACAAATTTTGTATAGAACTGAAAATACCCTCATACCGATAAGATATTAGACAAATACTTGAACGTTGTCTGACAATGTGCTCCTTCAAGTGGTTCAAAAAAAATGTACACGTCTCTTTGCTTTCATTGTCACATATAGCAAATGCAGGGGGAAATATGCTTCCATTAGCATCTACCGCAACGACAATCAATAACTTAATATCATAATTTCCATAGACACGAGTTTCGTCTATGGATAATACCGGCCGACAATGCACAAAACCATCAATGGTTGGTTTAAATGCCTAGAACACATATCTATGTATGAATTCTTGTATTCTCAGACTCCTCTCAAGCTTCCATTCAACAACAGTCGCGAGTTTAAGTGTTTTAATTCAGCCATGTACTTGTGTAGAGCGACAAATGACTTATCCCAGTTAACATAAACAATCTCAAACGCACATTTATGCTCGAGAAATGCCTTTCTTTTGGTAATGGTACATCCATACCCCTGGTGGACAGATGTTATACACTCTTTAATCTTGTACCTTATGAGTGATTCAATGTGTGGAATCAAGACAAGAGAAATCAAGTCAACATTCAAGTTAAAATGATTTCTACTGAATGTGTCCATTTCACAAGTGTGGGTGCCAATGTATTTCCCACAATCCACATATTTATTTTTAACTTTCTCGCACACAACATCCATGTAAAACCTTGAAACCATCTACGGCAAATAACCTTGTATACTTTCGGAGAAGACTCATGAACCACGATCTCACGGTAGTCTTTTATGTTGTACATTCGCACCGCCTTGCTTCAGCGCACTTTATTAGAAAAAAGCATATTCTTTGACAGCATCGTTGGTCCAGATTCATCCCACATTGCGGTCTGAATGTCATAAAGATCCCTTGTGAAGGCATCCACATCCGGCATACTGGCAAACTGATCAAGGTAAGGAATCTCCCTTGAATGAAACAACATATGGGACTCGTATACTCTCGTTCTAACAAGAGGTGGAGTCTGCATATATTGAGCATGCTCATTGGTGGCATCATTCTCTCTTGTCAAATCAGGTTCATCATTCTCATCCTCATCATCATCACCTTCATCAGGGAAGGGTGTGTCATCTCTAGACTCATTAGCATTATTGTCATAATCACAATCATTTTCCTGACTCTGTGCATCTACCAGATCCCGATTAAATATATCATCTTCGAGAAACTGAGTAAGGACATGACCTTCAAGTTGCTCATTTTCACTGCACAACCAATAAACTAATGAGTTTCTCAAATTCATCCAAATGTTACATATAAACTTTATCACTTAACTTAAAATCATAATTTGTTGATATCCTATGATGCACATTATCTTGTTGCTGATGACTCCCGATGGACCACCATGATCCAACACGCCAAAACTAGACATATCCAATTGTCCGTTGGTTCATAACTTGTACAATTTATATCTGGACAGTACTCACTTTGGAATATGTCAGTGTTAATACAAATATAATTCACATAAAAAAAATATTGTAATATAAAGGAAAATTAAAATTCAACACTCGACTTATGGATTATGTAAACTTGGGAGAAATTATGTCCTCGCTCCTCATTCGCTCATGGAGATAAGATTAGATCTGGCCAAACTCTTTCAACCGGAACATGTTCGGATAAAACTTCTCCAAAGAAACCACCCGTTGATTGAGGGTTATCCCTATTTTGCGGAACCTCAATATTGCGACGTACATTTCCAACAATTTTATCAAAATAAGTTCCTGATGTTCATCTAGATTCCACAATAAAATTGTGAGAGTTTCATCGTCTTCGACGTTGAACTCAGCATAACAAGCAACCCCTTCTGGAGTAACATAATACGAATATCTTCCGGTTATTTTAATATTAACGGAACATTTTCTCACACTCATTTTTTTACATAACAACAATACCAATCTATTACTCCATTGTAAGTTTGCTTAACATGACACTATGGAGAACAACTATAGCGTGCTGAGTTATTCTCCACCACAACCTCACCCCCCCCCCCCCCATTCTCTCAA